>VWYH01003032.1:0-13450 GCA_013399365.1 Pampusana beccarii
AGATGCTTCACTGCTTTGCTGCCCGGTTTAGGAGAACTGTTGCTGCTCACGGAGGATGGAAGGGGGTGTCTTCTAGGCCTGGTGTCACTAGTGACTCATGTGAGAGGACATCTCGTCACTCTCCGTTTCCATTTGTGTAGAGTGGACAAAGAGATGCTGGTCTCCCACGCTCTAGTTTTGTGAAACTCACAGTAGCCCAGTTACCTTTGAGGTCTCCATCCTTTTTTCTTTCAGATTTGATTGAATAGGTCAACAAGTGCTGAAGCTCTTGGCAGAAAAAGGATGATGTGAACCATTCCAGGGCAGTGGTGGAGTCACCATCCCTGCAGGTGTTTAAAAGATGTATAGATGAGGCTCCCAGGGACATGGTTTAGTGCTCGATTTAGGTTGTGGTTGGATGCGATGATCTTAAGGGTCTCTTCCAACCGAAATGATTCTATGATTTCCTCCAAGGCTTCGGCAGGGGATCACTGCTGGGTTTCTATGGCACGTCTGAAGTTCTCGGTGCCATTCTGGGTGCTCTTGGTGCCCCTTCTCATCCTCATCCATGCGCATAAATGAGATATCTAACACATCTGTGGCTAACACGTCTTTTCTGAGGTTGTCCAAAGGGAACGCAACCACACAGGCTGGGCCTTTTTGTGTGGAGTCCAGAAGATCTTGTAGGCTTAATCTTCTGTACTTCTAAACCCATCAGGTCCTTTGGTGCTGTATTGTTGTCATGTCCTGCCCAGAGCTATGAGTGTGTGTGGGGGAGAGGTGACTCAGGTTTGTGGGTGTCCCCTGCCCCGCCCCCCCCCCCCGCCCCCCCCCCCCCCNAAAGCTGGAATTATGCCCCTATGAAAATGTTTAGAATTTTTTTTTTTTTTGTAAAAGGGACTTTAAAATCATTTAAATAGTTGGTTTTATAGAAATCGTTCCGTATAAAACATGGAGTGGTTGTTCTAGAATAGACTGAGTAGAGCAGGAAGATTTTGCATCTAGTACTTGGAGTCCAGTGTCAAAATTCTGCATAACTAGAAGATTTAGCTGCAGCATGAAGTGGGTGTGTGAAAACCACCTCTTCTGCAGAAAAACCTCTAAAAGGACTTTTTACATGGTAGCTGTCTTCTCTTCTGACCAGGATTAAGACTCAAATGTTGGGAGTCATTTGAAGGACACTCCAGGGAACTTCTTGTAGATGCTGTGGTGGAACAGTTGTTAATGTTGGGGGATATCTCAGAGGCTTTTGTGTCCTGAGAAATCCTCTAGATTTCTGTTGACTTTCCTTTTCCTCTGCCTATGAACACTGTACATTGAATATTGAGATTTTTTTTTCCATGCAATTGAATGTAAATCCCATCAAGAATCCGCTGATGTCTTCATACCACTTAAAACTTGTGGTATCACCATGGTTGGTCTACACCTCTACCAACTTCATCCGCACTTATCATCACTGAAAGCAACCACGTAGGTGGTCACTGTGTTTCCATTTATTGCCTGTGCGTCGTGGAAAGCGATTTCCTTTTTCCACAACTCATCTTTTCCAAACTCGCACTGAAGCAGCAGAACGTATTTTCTCCCAAGCTGGCAAAGGGAGCGGGATTAATTAGTTCACGCCGCAAAGAGCTGGTAGCCGCGAAGGTGAAAATTGCAGTGTAAGTGAAACAGATGATTATTGCTAATTAAAATGCAAATGTGTGACTTGACAGCAAGTTTCCTATTGTTAACGTGCACAAGCCTCACTCTTCCCAAGAGGGTGAAAAGCTTGGCCAGGAGGATTGGGATGGATGAGAGGAGTTGCTAGGAATCGATCTTTGGAGGGGGTGACATTTCCATCCAAGCCACAAAGGTCCCATCTCCTGCTGCTGAGTGTAGACCATGAATGGTTGGTGGATGAACCCAAATAAGAGCTGGGAATAAGACTTCAAGGGGTTTTTTTGACGTGTTGGGAGAGACCGAGAGAATCTTAGTCTTTTGAGGACACAACGGAGTGTAGTGGGGCCAGGTGGTGGGGTTTTTATGTTTTTTATGATGATCCTGGTGGAGGGTTTTTGTTGCTCGGTTGTAGTTTTCTAAGGAATGATTGTTACCTGTGTATTCCTGCCCACTCCTCCAGCATCACCCGTGAGGTTGGCATGGGCCTCCCTGCCACAGGAAGTCTGCAGAAAGGGGTCGTTTTAGCACAAAAAGGGCTTTATTAGATGACACAAAGGCACCACAACCCCCTGGCAGAGTTTCTGGTGAAGGTATTTCTATTCCAGAGACTTGGTAGCCATATAAAGTTGTTAATCTTTGGGAACTAGTCAGAAATTTAGGTAAAATATTGAGCTTGGCTGTGCTGGCGAGTCTGAACGTGTGTGTATTTAGGTCATACTCAGTTGGACTGTTTCAGCTTCAACAGAAGTTTCAACAGTTTTTAGCTCAGCAATTTTTATTTTAAAATAATTTAATTTTAAATATAAATATTAATAGGGTGTGATAAAGATAACGAACATGAACGGGGAATGACACAAGCTGATTTAATGAAAGTGGTAGCCCTGATTTTTATGTAACCGGTTCATGCCGTACCCGTTGCCTTGTCTCGTTGATTTTGGACGTTGATGCATGGTGGTACCAATCTCCTAGTTTCTCACAGTGGTTTTATTGTGGACAGCCATGTTTCTGGAATGGCATCAGCTTGCCTGCAGGTGACCGCAACCGAAAGTTGAGTCAACCGAATATAACTGAATGATGATATTTATTTTTAATTTATTTTTTTAAAGCAAAGGGTGCAGACACTGACTTGATCCCATAGTAGCGTTGGCACAAAAATTTTTGATGCTTAGAAGAACGAGATGTTCAGTGTGTAGAACAGAGCAAACTGGTCATTATTATAATCTTTTGAACAACTGGGTGGTGAAGGTTTGATTCTCTCAACCACCTTTTCAGTGACGCGCACCTTTTCCCACATCGAAGATTATTTGCGCTTCTCGGGTCGCCTGCAAGACTCGCTCTTCCCCAAGGCTTCCTGAAACAACCACCTCCAACAAGCGGCATCAATCGACGTCTTTTTCTTCCACACCAGTTTAAGAACTCCCTCAACCTTGTGCCACTTGGTGTTTCTCGTCAGAAGATTCAGGTTGCAGTGCGGCAAGGAGGGAAGAATGTGCTTTCTGCTGTTGCTGTGTGAGAATAACCTCAGCCTCTCAAATTTCATCGATATACAACTTGAAAACCAGTTGACCTCCTCTTTTGAAGTCAGTACTCATTTCAGGCTGTAGGAACCACAGAATACTTGACTTTACTTGAAACTTGCTAGGTTTGAGGATGGAGANAGCCTGAATCTCCCTCCTTTAGTTTCAAACCATCACCCCTTGTCCTGTCACAACAGGCCCTGCTCAAAAGTCTGTCCCCATCTTTTTCACAGGCCCCTTTTAAGTACGGAAAGACCACACTAAGTTCTCCCCGAGCCTTCTCTTCTCTAGTCTATGCATGGGGAAAAATAAAGCTTACCTCCTCTATTTTCATGAGGATTAATCCTGCATATTCAGCAATGCCACATCCTCTGAAACTGCTTATATATCCTTAATTCCCCTCCCAAGCCCAAACCAACTTCTCAATCAGTTTTTCCCTCTACGTAGTCCACTGTTCAGGTCCAGCTCCTCACATACCTGAAAACAATTGGAGTTGGCCAGAAGACACACTGCACAAATAACTATTTTTGCCTATTACGGAGCTGTTCCAAATTTTCTCCTTTATTCTCCTAACACTTGTTCTGCTGTCAAGCAACCTGCAGGGTTCTTGTTCAGCCAGCAGCCCTCAGGGCAAGATGAGTCATCTGAAAACCAGAATAACTCACCCAGGCAGCCCTATGTACTCAAATATCCCACAAAGTGCTTGGGGAGAAAGGTGAATATTGTCAGGGTAATTGCTCCAAAAGCTTTGCTCAGAGGCTTGGGAAAGACCTTTGAAGTGACCTAAGATGATTAAAAAAACATGAAATAATGGAGCACAGAATATTCAACTCTTTCAAGTACTTTGAAAATCTGGGAAATACCAAGGGGAGCAAGTGTTTCAGGACTGGCGTGAGTTGACACTTCAGGAGGGCTTCTCATGTCTCACATGTCCTTGTGGGACTAAGTGAGTCTCTGTGGACACTGCCATGGGCTAAGACAAGGGCAGAACCACCTTGAACTTCAAGAGCCAAGTAGAACAAGGCGTGAACTCCTCTCTGCACACAACGGCCAAGTCCAGGTCACTAATCTTGGGGCACAGACCAGGGCCCAGCTCCACCAGTGCCACCTGGATTGGATGGGGCAGGGACACAGCTGCACAGCAGACATGAAGCCACCTAAGGTGATGTTACCCGCTGGTCCAGCACGGACCTTAACACATGTGGAAAGATTCAGGCAAGACATGAGGAAGAAATTTTTTACACACTAGATAAGCTCTGAAGGTCCCTTCCAACCCAAACCATTCTATGACTACAGCACTAGAGCTGAATCTTATCTTCATTGAAGCCTCCCACAATGTCATCCCTTTTCAACATGTAAATAGAACATCTTAAAGGACTCCAAGAAAGCCCCGTGAATGGACATAGTTTTGTAGGAACTTGCACATTTGGTTTGGGAGCTGGAGTTCTCCCGGTTCACCGGATCAGTGGTTTTTGTGGGTGTGGGATGGCATTACCCTTGACTAAAGTGACCTGTTTGTTGTTTCTAGGAAGAGTGGGATCACAGCAGCAGCGGGAGTGCAGGATCCTGGCCAGGCTCGGGCTCCAGACATGGGTCTGGATCCAGGTCCGGCAGCTGCGGGAGAAGCAGCCAGGTCAGGCAATTGACCAAGGTATATCTGGTAGCCACATGCTGAAGTCATGTCCTTTGCTTGCTGTTTATCGGAGGCATCATCCGAACGACGTGTTCTGCGTGTGTGTCGACACGTAGGGTGTGAGTGCATGTAAATTATGAAGGACACCTCAAAGACCTACTTGATTCATGCATAAATGGTAACGTGGCTGTAGTTGTCCTTCAGCCTCAACAAGTCTCTTGAGATGTGCTGAGTACCTTAATATTGGGAAAGAAGTCCCTAGTCAGCTGATTTAGTGCAAAGGAAATTAGCTTTTTTTCTTCTTTTGAAGTCTTAGTATTTTAATTTTAGGAAATTAAGAGCTCTCTGTAATTGTTTTTTGGCAAGTCTTCATTAGAAGTTGATAAATGAGTGGACACCACATAGGTGGTGTTAAATGTTGACCTTGAGTCCAAGTGCTTTCTGTGGGAGCCATCAGCAGGGCTAGATGGGGAATTACCTTCCCTCCCTGCAGAAGACTATCGGAATTTGGGTTTGATTTGGTTTTAGGTCCATTCCTTAAACTCAGACCAGGGACCTCTTCTTCTGCACACATGAGGATTGGTTGGGTCACAAGTGGTGGACACACTCTGAGAGATTTGGATCCAGTGGTCAAATTCCTGGTCCATTCATCCATCTCGTCCATTCATCCATCTCATCCATTCTGGAGATCCTGAAGAAATAATTTGTCCTCCTGAGCAATGCCGTGGTGGGAGAGGACCCACAGAACTGTGTCATTGCTGAAAAGTGATGCTTTTTTCTGGTAGGAACAAGACTCACCATATCTTTCTTTCTTTGAGTAGGGATAATACTGTTTTTCTCAAAACAGCTTTATTTTTCTTACGAAAACTTGCAGTTTTCAACAAGAAACCCTTTAATCGGAACCTTTTCAGACAGTTTGGTATCTATCTATCTTTTTTGTTTTCTACCAAAGTGCAGCCGGGGGGTGTAGGCAGCTGAGAAGGAGGAAAGTTGGCAGAATCTTCTCAAATGTAGAAGCGAAAAATGCTTAACAAGTAACACATGACACAGGATTATCCCTGAATTTATACCAGGGACTCAGCCAACCGCTTGATGTTGTTCTATATTAATTCTAAGCACCGTGATGAACTAACGCTTCTGCGATTGTGCGATGAAGAGCGCAATTTTATATTTGTAGCGGTTTGCTGGAGGGTGGTAACGAAGGGCGGTGAGAGGAGCCGGTGGGATGCTGAGCTGGGATTTGCAAAGCTGCAAATGCTGCCTTGGTGGGGAATTTGTTGAAGCTGTAGACACGGGTGAACGGTCAGAGTCCCTGCGGCTGGTGGCCTCGTCCGTCCCTCTGTTTGCAGGGGCAGCTCCAGGGGTTGGGTGACATTGGATGGATATGATGTGGTTGGAGGACAGAAGTTACGGACGTAAATTTAAACCATATTTGCGTGTAAGATCCGCTTTACCCAATCTCTGATCTCTCCTACACCCAGACTATATGTTTTATTATACTATTTGTAATCAAGCCCAGAATAAATTGAATGTATTTCCCATCTTTCCTCAATGTAACCTTTGTCTAGGGCTCGTATCTTAAAATACTTTATATTCTCAGTATCTCCATAGTGACGTAAATAGTTGAGAGTGTCCATTCTATGCTGAAACATTTGTTACATGTATGGAAGAGTATAAAAAAGTTTCAGAAATGGAGAAGCGTTGGTATTTATTACATCAGTTTCAACTTGAACGTACCTTCTGTAAAGCATTTAAAACAATTCATAATGTTACTGATATTCATATATACCATGAAATTTATACTCCATAATGTTATCATAGCAAACTGATGCATGACACAGTTCTGTGTTTTAATATTTTCAGTAAGTTCCTTTAATGCAAGTGAATGATGCTTCCTAAGACATCTATAAAATAACCATTAATACTTAAACGAAAATGAAATGACCATCTTAATAATTTAAACTCCTTGCTATAGTAGCCTAAACCATAAAACTGAACAAAAACTAAACAAACTAAAACTACATTTCTCTGAGTGTTGCTGTTATTCTTGTCAGTGTGTCTCTTAATCATCTTTCCTAGTGGCTTAATTAATTTTCAACAGTACTAACCCCTCCGTGGTGAAAATAATTATCTAAAGCTGAGGGTTGGTCATTGGGAGCTTCACATTAAGACTGCTGATGGTTATAATTGTGGTCCTGGGGGAACTGAAACGAGTCACTTCTTTTCTTAAATACATGAAATTATTTTTTTTAGCCCCGAACTTGAGAATTGGCTTTTTTAAAGTCTTATTATTAAGTTTTGTTACCGTGCTGTGAGCATTTTAGTGTACGTCCTGCGGCACAGCTTCACTTGGGCAGCAAGTGTCCTCCCGCCTTGTGTGTTGAGACAGAAACCAGTTATAAAAATAGGTAATCAAAGACAAAAAAAAAAAATATCTTTGAATTACCGTAGTGACTTGCAACTTAATGACAAGGTGTTATCATTTGGTCCTGGTGCTGTCTTGATGGAGAAGTCCTGTACCGAGCTGAATTTAAGCAACAATTTTAGGATGCAATCTGATGCATTAAGAACCTACGTTAGCTTAAATTTTTGCTATTTAATATATTTATTGCTGATTTGGCTAGTCTTCATTGCAACTGGTTACATGTTCCCGGTCTTTCTTCCTGAACCCAAATACTTTATTCTTAGGAAATCCTATTTTAGCCAGCTCATTGACAGGTACTTAAAATATCCCATATCCGTAGGAAATAGAAAAAGAGATGGATTTGTCTGCAGGAAGAGGTATCTCTTTGTTGGATTATAGCTATGGACACCTGTACATGTATATTTTCATTAGAATACATCTTCTAAGGAGTTAGAAAACTAGTTTATCTCCTTGCTGGGAGAAAATTTTCCTTCCATTTGCCTCAAAGAAAGATCTCGTCTTCCATGACTGATCATGAGAATTTTAGCTATTTCTGGTAGTTTGTTTCTGTGCAGACATGTTCACCTCGAAGATTAAAATCCTAATCTGTAGACCCCTTGAAGGAGACAAAAAAGGGTCAATGTGGTTGTGTTTGGAATATCTGGTGTCTAAATTTGTTGTTGTGTTGGGAATGGCTGCGAAGTGTGACCATCTCTAGGGTACAGTGAGGGTACAATGCATCTTGCTCATTGGGAAAATATTGCTCGTTTTATGGACAGATTGAGGTTTGGGACTTCAGTAAGAAACGGTCAAATTTCTATGAGTTTTTAGTGTCTTGGTTACTATTAATAATATTTGAAAATGGCAGAAATTGTAGGATGGGGAATATACATAAGCCACCTTCTCTACCACGTGTTTTGCCAGAGTGGGACCTTTTGGTTGGGTAGAAATACTTAAATAATCTGAATATGTACAAGATTATGAATAACCTGAATATGTGTAAGAAATATTGGGGGAAAATTGGTAGTACAGGGTTCCCTATTTGTAATGCATTTATTTATAATGCATTTATTTGTAACGCATTTACATGTCCATCCCATATGAGTCAAGTCTCCATGGGAAAATTCAAGGTGCTTTGCAGTTGGCTGAAAGCTTCTCAGAATTCCTACCTGATTATGCCACGATGCTTTTGCTTCTCAGCGGAAGGAACCATCAGCTTCTCGTTGGTGGGACGTGTATCAGAATAACCGTGTGAGCTCATTTGCTGGTGTACATAGCTGAGGTGGCATGGTGCGGGGTTCTGATGTCTTCCGCCTGTTGTTAGAGCAAGGAGAAGTCATGCCACCATGACTCCTTGAAGAAGTAGGATGGCTTTCCCCATCCTTTTTGGTGACAGCAGGCTCTGGGAGCTGCTGGTAAAAGAGTATCTCCATCTCTGGAGACATTCAAAAGCCATTTAGATGTGATCTTGGGCACCTGGTTGGACCAGAAGAGCTCCAGAGGTCCCTTCCTACCTCAATTGGTGTGTGACTCTGAAGTTGGGCATCTTCATGATGGGGATGTCAACTTGCCCACCAGACCTTGGTGGGTCTTGGAAGTTGTGGACTGTGCGGTAGAACAGGGATGGAATCAGAGCTGAACCTACATGTTGTCTGTTCCGTGTTGTCCACAGCTTTGTGTCCCCAAGGCTGAAACTGGGTCACCCTTTGCCTTCACGGTGCATTTCTGCAGAGGGTGAGGGGACTTTGTGTTGTAGTGAGTGTGGATTCATCCAGAGAAGCAGAGCTAGGATGTCTCCATGGCTGACAGTGGGAGAGGCTGTGCCGTGGTCTGGATCACGCCGCGTACCTTCCGTGAGTAACCACCTTTCCCTCCCTTCTAGAACGGCAACAAGGAGACGTCCCTTGACGTGCTGGGCACGGACATCTGGGCTGCCAACACCTTTGACTCCTTCAGGTAAGCTGGGTTTAAAACACAATCAGTCTACTTCAAGCATCCTACATGCTTAGGATGGGTTTGCAGTCCAGACATCTGAAACCAGTACTGATATTGATACCTAAAATCAGCAATTAGTAATAAAATAAGTCTATGCGAATAAGAGTCATAGATTTTAGGCATTTACTAAGTTAATAAGGTTCACAGCTGTTAGGTGTTAGGCACTTGCTAGGAGTTAAGTCACAAGGATGGTATTTGTTAAGATAAGCAGGAGAAGGTTAGAAGACAATGCCCTTGTTCTCAGAAGACAAGGTGGTGACACCAACACAAGCAGGTTACAAGCCGAATAACAAAGGGATGTGATGCAAATGCAAAGGATTTATTGGAAATGTAATTAATATGTATGATCTGTGTGGATATAACCTGTGCCTGAGCATTGATCGGGGCCCCCACTAGGCAAAAACGATTCCCATGGGAGCCGACATGTCAATAAAGGACACTTACTTCGAAAATCGTAAATTGATTTGGTTTTAGAAGGTTGGTTTTTTTTTTTTTAATTAGCTGATTTACGGTATCAATATGATTACTTGTAGCTGCCCAGGCAAGACTTGAGGCAAGGATGGGTTGGTCGGGGCTTTGGGCAACCTGCTCTAGTGGAAAGTGTCCCTGACTATGGCAGGGGTGTTGGAACCAGATGATCTTTAAGGTCCCTTCCAACCCAAACCATTCTATGATTTTACTCATCCATTAATTGGCTGTGCAATCATGTGTTGGCTTCACAGCTGCTGGGAAGAGCTCTTCAGCTGCTGCTCTGATGTGGGGAAAGTGGTAAAATATGCTTTCTGTCCAGTTTTACGCATCTCTCTGTGCCTGCAAGAGTCTACAGGGGTTGAGTTCCCACCTGGGACTTGCTCCAGGCCATTGGAGCGGGCAGGTTGTGCAGGACCAGAGAGAACATCTCCATGGCATGGACTAGACCTCTACCTGTTGCAATATCTCCTTGCTACAGAGAGCATGTAGAGCTTGCAAAGTGTGTGCTGCATGAGACATCAAAACTTGGGGTTTAGAGCAAGCAGCAGGAGTTCAGCATCTCCAAAAAAAACCCCAGAAGAAATGAAAAGAAACACGATGCAGCAGCATGAAGGTCAGAGGTCCACATCCGTGTGCTCTGCAGCAGGCAGTGGTGCTTCCAGAAGCACCAGCTTTCCTCGTCTGCAGGCTCCGATGTGCCCTCTGCTCTTCACCTCAGTGGTGCTTAATCACTAGTGGACCTTCTTGCTTTGTTTTTCACTTTCTTTCTTTGTTTTTTTCCCTGTTTTTCTCTCCTAGTGGCGTGACATGGGACTCGCAGCCTGAAAAACTCGATTTCACCCAGTTTCACAGGAAGCTGTGGAACACCTCCAAACACCCATTGCCTCACATAGACAGAGAAGGGTGAGTGTCATGCATGCGATACCCTGTTCTCCAACAACATTTCTAACTTTTCCCTTGCTCTAGGAACACCAGCTTGGTTTCACAGCTCATGGAGGACATAGGGAAGAGGCTCTGGACCATGTCTGGGGTTTGAGGATGCCACGATCAGTCTGTCTTGCTCTTCTATCATTTGATTTTGGGCTGGAGCAGAGCTGCTCACTGTATTTTGCATTGCTTGGTAGGGTTCAGTCTTTAAACCACATTGGCTCTAAGTCTCTTAGATCCAAGTCTCCTGGATTCACATCTCCTAGATCCAAGTCTCTTAGATCCAAGTCCTCTAGATTTAAATATCTCTGAATATTGGAGGAAGATCCTGGCATTGTGCTGATCCCAGTTACAGTTCCCACAAGTTCTCTCCAGTGAGACTTCAGGGAAGGAGAGAACATCAATGTGATCCATGTAGATCCAAGTGTTCTTCCCCCATCTGCTACCCAGAAAATCGTGAAAATATTAAACAGCTTCTTTTGGTGGTGACAGCTGGAAATTCCTCTTTGGTTGTTGCTTAGTCAAGCCAAATAAATGCATATTGGCAGCAAGACCTTCACCAGTGTTGCTTAGATGGACATCACCATTTCTCTGCAGATTGAGAATCAACCATAATACATTTTTTTTCTTCTCTTTATTATTCAATCCTGGTGGTTAATGCGCTGGCAGCGCCTGTTCAGGGCTGCAGGCAAGTATTACCTGTCCTGTTATCCCAAGTTATGACGAGGCTTCAATTCGGTCCTGATGTAACTCACTCCAAATCTCTGCTAAAAAAAAAACAGAATAAGAACTTCATAACCATATTTTACCCCATCAAATTTTTGTCATTTTTTCCTCATCATTGATCATTTGCTGCCCGTGGAGGAAGGAAAAATAAATCAGAACAGCTCTAAAAGATGAGGCTGAGAAGATTGCAGGTGACTTCTCATCCCATGTTGTATGTAGGGTTAGAAATTCTCTCTGTTTTTTCTGTTGGTAAGTTGTTTTTTTTTCCAAAACTTCAGCATCTGCAGTAGGTTCCTGTACTGCACAGGCAGAGCCGCTCGACTGTATTAGGTTTTTTTTTCTCCATTATAAGTATTTACTGCAGGTACATAAACAGCAATTTTCAGGCTATTTGGAACAACTAAACAATGCTAAATTTCCAAGTCTCTTAAGTGCCTTAGTCATGTTTACTCCCATTTCTACAGATGAAAAATGAGGTGAAAGGCTCTCTGTAAAATAAGATATAATGTGTTCCATGGTTGATGGCACTTGCCAGGTTATCCTACCAGCGACACCTGCTATGTATAGGGAGGATGCAGCAGGGTCTGCTTTGTGTTTAGATTGGATTTTGGGAACAATTTCTTCCCGGAAAGGGCTGTCGGGCATTAGAACAGGCTGCCCAGGGCAGTGGTGGAGTCACCATCCCTGGAGGGGTTGAACAGACGTGGAGATGAGGCTCTTAGGGACAGTTTAGTGACAGTGACAGTTGGANAGAGGGAGCACAACCAAATTTTTTATTTTTTAACTTTTCAAGTTATTTCTGTTTTGGTTTTTTTTAACATGCTAGCTGTGCAACGAAAAAATTAATAGGAAAAAAAAAAGGAAAGATGCTGTTCAGAACGTGTTTCTACCCTTCAAACACCAGAGACCATTTTGTTCCTGATCGCTTGCCCAAAGTTGGCCAGTAATTGCATCCAGCTGATTGATCTCAAGTGTCTTTTGCTGGGCTGAAGTATTTTCCTCCAGAAAAACATCGGATTTTATTTGCAGATACTGAGTTTGGTGCTATGAAGTGGAGTGGTTAAGGAAAACAAGACAACTTTACCTCATTTCTGACCTGAATTTATCTGCCTTTCATTTCCAGTGTTAGCTCTTGCTGTGATTTACTTCTTCCAGTTCAAACCAGCTTTTGTAGCTGATATTTTTCTCTTCATTCCAGGTATCTCCCAAGCCCCATTTATCACTTTAGTTTTTCCCAGGACTATAAGATTAAATTTCTCAACCACCTCTTTTGAGTTCAGCCTCAGCTGTGCCTCCTCATCCCCCCCATATATACATATTTTTTTCTTTATATATATATATATACACACACGCATATACACACAGACATTTTTGCCTTTGCAAATCAAAGTCACTGTTTCATCTGTGAGGGCAAGTCCACCATTGAACACCTCTGATTTCTCATAAATCAATTAGAGTACTAGTTAAACTAAGCATTTCCATTCAGCTTGGTGGTTTTTCAAGCCTGGTACCTCAGCACATTCCATTTTTCTGCCTTTTTTTATTACCCCATTTGCTGTAATTCCACCAAGATCTGTTTTTCTCTGACTTCAAGGCGCTAATTACCTGGACCTGCTACTATCGAAGTTTCTGTCTAATATATATTATTTAATAATATGTCACTAATTGACTAAAAAATACATTATCATTCTTGCATTATAAAAATAATTTATAAATGTAGAAGGATATTTATTGACTATTTTTTCTTCTGTATCATTACAAACTCCCTGCATCCAGCTAGTAATTATCTTCAGATATTTTTTTTTTCCTTTCTTGTTACAAGAAAATCCTTCATCTACCAACTATGTGTTTGGTCTGTCAGTGCTCAGCTTCTCACCCCCTTTTTTTCACATTTCAAACTGTATGTCTGTATTTATATCGATTGCTGTTTGCTGTCTGCAATGTACGTTTGTGCTTTTTCGCCGACACCTTTCTCAGCAGGGGAACAGGAGCTCCCGTGGAGACTAACAGATGAGCAATTCTTCAAAGGAAACAGTTTTCATTACATTTTTGTATCCTCGTTTGTTTTGTTTTGGTTTGTTTTTTTTTTCCAGTTGGGTTGAGCTTTCAGTTTTACTTGGTCTGAGAATCAAATCCCCC
>VWYH01003035.1:0-182434 GCA_013399365.1 Pampusana beccarii
GATAACAAACTGGGAGGAAGGGTAGATACTCCAGAGGCTGTGCTGCCATCCAACAAGATGAGGACAGGCTGGAGGACTGGGCAGAGGAGAACCTGATGAAGTTTAACAAGGACAAGTGTAGGGTCCTGCACCTGGAGAGGAATAACCCCAGGCACCCGTACAGGTTGGGGTGGACCTGCTGGAAAGCAGCTCTGCAGAGAAGGACCTGGGAGTTCCGGTCATTAACAATTTGACCGTGAGTCAACAACACGATCTTGTGGTCAAGAAGGCCAATGGTATCCTGGGGTACATTAAGAAGAGTGTGACCAGCAGGTCAGGGAGGTTGTTCCTCCCACTCTGTTCTGCCCTGGTGAGGCCCCATCTGCAGTACTGCATCCAGTTCTGGGCTCCCCAGTTTAAGAAGGACAAGGAATTACTGGAAGGAGTCAGGTGGCAGGCTATGAAGATGATTAGGGGCCTAGAGGACCTTTCTTATGAGGAGAGACTGATAGAGCTGGGTCTGTTCAGCCTGGAGAAGAGAAGGCTGAGAGGGGACCTCGTCGACGTTTACAAATATCTCAAGGGTGAATGTNAACAGGCTGCCCAGACCCTCCTGGACACATTCCTGTACAACCTACTCTAGGTGTACCTGCTTTAGCAGGTGGGTTGGACTAGATGATGTCCAGAGGTCCTTTCCAACCCCAACCACTCTGTGATTCTGTGAAAGGCAGTCACGGCCCCAAGTCTGACAGGATTCAATAAGCATTTGGACAACACCCTCAGGCACATGGTGTGAACTGTGGGGTTCTCCTATGCAGGGACATGAGTTGGACTTGATGATCCTTGTGGGTCCCTTCCAACTCAGGACATTCTATGATTTTGTGATTTCTATGGGGACAGGAAATGCAAAAGGGCAGAGGGAGGCCCTGCCGTCGAGTCACAGGGTTCAGAATGGACCCCCTTGCTTTCTAAACTCCTTCTCAGAGAGAAGTCCAGGTGTGGCTGGGTCCAAACTCAGCCCCAGATTGGGTCAACAGTTCATGTCTAAGAGACATAGAGGGTAAGGGAAAACAGGTCAGTGTCCGCAGCCAATTCTTTATATGGTGTGGCTAGGTTCCCAATTTTTCATCATTCTGCATCTCAACCTGCTTATGTCCCCTCTAGGGGCCTGGTGTCAGGTTGCTCTGAAGTCTGGATCCCAGGTCTCTTGAGGCAAACTCTCAAGCACTGAAGTTCATAGAAATAAATAATTTAATGGAGCAGTACAGCAGCAGGGTTGGCTTGGGCTTGTGCTTTTGCAGAGGTGCCAATTCAAGCACAGAAGTCCCTGGGTAATTATACCTTTACAGACTATTTACCAGCCCCTCCCATGTTGATCCAGTCCAACAGCCATATTTGAGTCTGGGGTCTTCTTGCTTCTCATTGGATTCTTTCACTGTCTTCAGATAGACCCTTATGTTTTTAGCTGCAGATATTGTTGATAGATCATTACCATACAGACACTCTTCTCTGGCAGAGAGCTCAAAGTAGGTTCCCCCAGGTTGTCATATTTATGGATTAAACACGTTGGTTCATAGTCAAATTGCACACAATGGGAAAGATCTACACAAGACTCCTTGCACCCTCAAATTGTCAGTGTTCAGTTGCTGTTCTGCTTCCTTGTGGGTTTCCTAAGAGGAGTTCTTGGCCCAGCTGCGGCTCAGGCCTTTCACCTCTTTGAAGCCTGCACCAAACTGCTACAGGTTTGGTGGGCAGGGGAGATTGTGCATCTGTCACAATGCCATTCCTGAAAATGTTGCAGACTGAAGACACCAAACCAATACAACTGCAGCTACAGATGCTGGTTTAGGTGCTGCAGATGTAGATTCTTTCTGCAGCTGCAGATACTGTTGTAGAAATCACTGCAGAGACCACTGCTGAGGCAGAGTCAGGTGCAGAGACAATCGGAGATGCAGGTGCCATTGCAGATGCAGAGACCATTGCAGACACTCACAGCATTACCAAAGCCACTGCAGACGCAGCTGTCTTTGCTGCTGCAGACAGTATTGCAGCTGGACAGGCCACCACAGAGGCCATTGCAGATTTCGTTGGCTGTTGCAGATACACCCATCTGAACTGGCTCCATAAGATACAGAAGAGCTTCACCAGTGCTGACTCAATGCAAAACAGAAAGTCTTCCCCTGTCATAACTCAAGCTGTCTTGCAGAATTTCAGATCAGGTACCAATCATGGACCTACCATCTAACATCAACAAGGTTTCTCTAACTGTTTTTAGATAAATTATTTTTCCCTATGTTGCCCATAGCAGAATGTCAGACATGGATTCCAGAAATTCTTCTAAAATAAATCATTTATTTGCACGGCACAGGGTAGAACAGCTTGAGCTGGTACCTCCTGAAGAGGGACTCTCAGTGGAAAATAACTTGAACAATTATATCCCCACAATCCAAGCACCCACCCCTCTTGTGTCTAATTGCAAAATTAGAGTCTGGGGTCTTCCCTTTCTTTATTGGATCTCTTCATTTTTGTCAGGAAGGTTGTCAAGCAAAGTTCCGACCTTCAGTTGCAATTTTGCACCTGTAGCTGGGGAAGATCAGTTATTGGTAACAGCCAAAACATTCTTCTACTAGATGCTGTTCTGTTCCTTTACTTATCTCCAGTTGCTGTGGTTTAACCTGAGCTAGCAATATAACCATGATAGCTGCTCACTCAGCCCGCTCCTCGACCCCTCCAAATAGGGGAGAGAATTAAAAGGGAATGGAGAAACTTGGACTGAGATAAATACAGTTTAATAAAATAACAAAATACCAATACACTACCAGTAAATATATATATAAAATAGAAATATAATATAAAATTAATACAATTCCTCACAAACTCCATCCGCACCAAGCAGCCACTCCCAGGAAACAGCATCTGGTCCCAAAGCCGACCCGCAGAGAGAAAAGACAAAAAAAGGCAGAAAGGGCCCAGAGGCCTCTGCAAAATGGTAAGATGGCAAAAGGCTGAATGAAAGAAAGTCCCGAACAGAACTGCCCTGAACAGGTCTTCAGGACCAAAGAGAAGAGCCAGAGAGAGACTGGAAGATCCCGACTCTCCTCAAATATGAAGCATGATGCTGTAGGGATGGAATACTCTTACTGATCAATCTGGGTGTCAGTCAAGCTCTGCCCCATACATGCCCCCTCTTCCCTGATGCCTCACACCTATGGGCAGAGTGCTCAGAATGTCATTGGCTCTCAGACCAGATCAGAGCTACTGAAAAGATTAACTCTGTTCTGGGGTGTTATCCTCTTGTTCTCAAACTAAGTTCAAACAATGGCCATGCTAGCTATGAAAAAGAAAGGTTTCTAACTGCATGAAGAAAATTAACTAATTTTCAGTCAAACCAGCACAGTGGGCAACAGGATCTGCCTTCTCAGATGCTTGGGTCAGGGCTTGGACCTTTGCCTTAAGTAACACATCCAGATTAACACACCAGAGCCACCTTTACATTGCCTATATCTAACTGTCCTCGCTGCTTCCAGTTTTCTCCCCTAACAAGTACACAAGCCATGTCAGTAATGCCTCACATTGGGACCCATTAACACTACAAGAAACTTTCGAGTTTGCATCTGACTTCGACTTCTTGAGAAGTTTCTTCGACTTCCCCTCAGGTTCTGATGTTCATGGACTCAGCACCAAACCCACCAGAGGGGTCATTAAAGTGCCTTGGGCTGCTTCTCTGCTGCTGAGCTGGGCTGGGCTCCTGGGACAGAGTGAGCTCCTGGCAAGCGGCAGCACTGCAGAGACAGCTCTGCCCAGGAGCAGCTCCTCTGCAAAGCGCAGCAGGGCTGAGGGCTCTGCCTGCGGCACCGAAGGGAGAGGAGCCAGGCAGAGAGAGGGAAATGCAGTCTGGAGTGGGACAATGCTGAGAGCTCACTGGAATTTAAATCTTTGCAGTCCTTGATACGGTAGGTCTCTGGGTGCAGGGCAATGCAGCTGCAGTTCCTGGAGGCATCTCCTAAAGCTGACATAGCCACAGCTTATGGGATCTGTAAAGATGGGGCTCCTGTCAGGCAGTTTTGAAGAACTGTGAAACAAGAGTCTGCACCGAGGGGTGCCCAGGGCTGTCCTGCAGACCGGGGTTCCTGCACCCCAGGGCTGTGCCAGGGCAGAGACTCTGCCGCCTGCCAGGGTCAGCGCTCAGCCTGCCCGGGAAGATCCCCATGCACTGCAGGGAGAAGCTCTGCATGGAAGGAACAATGCAGGGTCCTTCTGCTGTAGACATGGTGCTGCACGGGTCAGAGCCGAAGGCGGCCAACTGTGACCTGCAGATCACCAGCACCCAGACCAGAGGCGGTGCATGGGGGCCACAGGGACATCCCAGCTGGTGGTGTCACAGACCACCTGTGGTGGCCGTGGCCTGCAGGAACCAGGCTCTGCTCTCTGTGCCTCATCCCCACGTAGCACGAGTCAGTCCAGAGACAATCCCGCCAACGTGTGGAGGGGACCAGGAGGGCAAGCGGTGATACTGAAAAGTTGGCAAAAAGGCTCCTTAACACTGTCTTGAAAGTGTTAAAAAGCAGGCACTTCTATTGCAGCACGCCAGACGGCTGGAGGATTGTTCCTCTTATTGAATGCGTGCATGACTGTCCTGACTTTATTAAAAACAAGACCAGTTCTCTATTAGTGAATTTTCCTTTTAGCTAAGTTCTTGTAAGTAACTTCACTTTTCTGAATTTGGCTGGGATGATGGGGCCAATAGTTTGTAATTAGATGGCAATGAAGCCATTCAGTTGGGATCCCTGGCCCGAGATGGTGGCATTGATAAGGCAACTGCAAAGAAGAAACAAAATCAAAGCCTCTGGAGGTGAATCTTGTCAGCAGTAAAAATGAGGTACCCTTTAAAAGATCATATTGTATGCCGCCCAACCAAATGGGCCACCATGGAGAAACCTATTAGGTATCTGACCCACAGACAATTATAGATCCTGATGAACTGCCATGTACCCCAGGTATACTGCGGAGATTATTCTTCATTTCAGTTGGAGACCAGCCATCAACTGTGGGTGAAGCAGCAAACATGTTGTGACAGTATGAAGACACTCTTTCTTCTCCCCTACAAGCCTGTGTCTTGGTTGTGGAGAAACTGTGTGGCAAACTGTCCAAGAGGAAGGATAGATCCTACTCGTCACCTACATGGACCCGAGTCACAGCTGTTAAGAGAAGATGCCCTTCTGCAGAACCAGCTCAAGAGAAACAGAACACGTCACAAGGTGAACTATGTTCTTTCCTGCGTGACCGCGGGAAGATATGAGTAATTGGCATGGAAAACACACTCTTGACCTAGAGGCATGAGTATGTGAGTTGAAAAAAGAAAGCTCCCAAGAGAAAAGCTGCTCCATTTTCCAGTGGGAGGCTTTCTGGCCAGGGTAGGAGGGATTCTTGTGTCTCCCTACTAGAGTCAAATAAAGAGAATTAGGGGAGCCCTGCCTCCAGGCAGGTGAAGGAGAGAAACAATGACAATCGAGCTTATTGGACGGTGTGGATTTGGTGGCCCGGTACGTCAGAATCACGTGAGTATAAAGCCCTGGTAGACACTGACGCACAGGATACCATGGTGCCATTGAATCATGAAGGGTCAGAATCCTTCATTATTGAAGGAGTGACTGGGGAATCCAAGGAATTGACTGTATTAGAGGCCGAAGTGGGCCTAACTGGAAAAGAGTGGGAAAAGCACCCTATTTTGACTGGCCCAGTTGCTCCATGCATATTTGATATAGACTATCCCAGGAGAGGGTCTTTTAAAGGACCCAAAAGGGTATTGGTGGGCCTTTGGCATAGTGGCTGTAGAGACTGAGGGCATTAAACAGCTGTCTACCTTGCCTGGTCTCTCTGATGACCCTTCTGTTGTAGGACTGCTTGCCTTTCCTTGCCTTTCGCCTTGCCTTGCCAGGCATTGCCTTTTGCCTCTTGTTGCCTTCAGTTGCCTTGCCTTTTTTCCATTGCCTTGCCATGCCTTTCCTTGCCTTTGTTTAAACTTGCCTTGCCTTTTGCCTTGTGTTTCCTTCCTTGCATTGCCTTGCATTTTGTTTTGCCTTGCCTTGTGCCTTACCTTGCCTTGCTTTGCCGTGTCTGGCCTTTTGCATTCTTTTGCCTTCCCATGACTTACATTGCCTCTTGCCTTGCTTTGCCTTGTCTTTTCACTTGCCTTCCCTTCCTATGCCTTTTGCCTTGCCCTTCCTTACTTGTTGCATTGCCTTGGCTTCCCTTCTATTTAGCGTTGCCTTGCATTTGCCTTGCCTGGCCTTATCCTTGACTTGCCTTGCCTTACTTGCCTTGCCTTACTTGCCTTCTCCCTTGCCTTCTCTTTTCCCTTGCCTTCTGTTTCCTTGCTTGCCTTTTTCATTGCTTTGCCTTCTCTTGCCTTATCTTGCCTTCATTTACCCTACCTCCCTTTCCCTTTTGCTTTCCATATTCTTTGCCTTGCCTTCTATTTTCTTGCCTTTCCCCTCATTGCTTTGCCTTGACTTTTCTTTTGCCTTGCCTTTCCTTGCATTTTATTGCCTTCCACTTTGCCTTGGTTTGCCTTCCCTTCTATTGTCTTGCCTTGCCCTGCCTTGACTTCATTGCCTTGCCTTGCCCTGCCTTGACTTCATTGCCTTGCCTTTCCTTGCCTTGCTCTGCCTTCCTCTGCCTTTTGCCCTCCCTGCCTTTTGCCTTCCTTGCCTTTTGCCTTGCATTTCCTTTCCTTGCCTCTTCTTGTCCGTCTTACCACTCATTGCCTCTCCTTGCCTTGCCTTTTCACATGCCTTTCCTTGACATTTTCATTGCCTTGCCTTTGCTTTTACTTGCCTTGCTTGTCGTTGCCCTGTTTTGCCTTTCCTTACTGTTGCTTTCCTTATTGCCTTGCCTTCCTTTGCCTTGTTTTCCCTTTCCTAACTTTTGCCTTGCCTTTTATTGCCTTGCCTTTTTGCTTGCCTTGCTTGACATTTTCATTCCCTTGCCTTTGTTTTTACTTGCCTTGCTTATTATTGTCTTGCTTTGCCTTTCTTTGTCTAAGTTTAGGATTCTGCACACACATGTACTTGGCTGCAAGACAACAAATGTTTGGGGGGTGTCAGTGCTTGGATGACCCTATGCCCAGGTACGGGTGTGTGTGAAAGCACATGTCTTTCCGTGTCTACAGCTGTCTTTGCACATGCATGTTCATGCATGTCTGTGTATGCACATGCATGTGCATTTATATGGTCACTTGTTTACACATGGGCTGTAGTATGAGCAGAACTGTGTTTAAGGAAAGGCTTCTGCATATATGTAGGTGACCTATCCTGTGCTTGCATGCAGACATCCATGTCTAGGAAAGGCTCCAAAACAGAAGCACACACAGTGACTGACACACACGCGTGTCCACAAACAGGAACACATCCAAAGGCACCACCACCTGTGCATATACACGTACAACCACATGTACCTCTGTGCAGAGTGACAAACACACAGACGTGTGTACATTCACTGACGTACAAACATGAACACCCATGTATCACGCACACACGAGCACAGGCTTTACTTTTCTTTCACGATATGAAGTGTTTGGTTACATTGCCCTTGTAGAGATATTGCTACTCTTTTTTTATCATGTGACTATGAAGAGTCTGCTATGGGAAAATGATTGCAATGAACAACCGTCAATTCTGGCTTCTTCTGTGTTGGAACCTTACCTAGAAGCTATCCCTTGTAAATGTTCACAGGATCAAACATGATTGTAAAACCACACATACTCAGAAACTTTTCCACACACATATGTAATTGTGCACACACACAACAGTACCCATATACATGCCCACCCACATAAATGCTTGTGCACTGGCAGATAGATATGCACATCTATTTTCACACACACCAACATATACACAGAAAAAGTCCACATAGGGATATCTCTCAACACTTCCAGTTGTGCAGTCATATATAACTGTGTGCATCAGGTATAAAACAATTACCCACACATTTGTACACTCACAGACGCACGCACTTTTGTATCATGATCAAACTTGTGAACCCACAGTCTTGCCTTCTTTCGCTGTAAAAGCTCTTTGGTAGCTTTTGTCTTATAGACCCACAGCTAAGTATGTTTCTTCATGTGATTTTGAAGAGTCTGCAAAGGATTGCAAGGAAAGTCTTTCAGCTCTTTCTTCTTCTTCTTTTGTTGGAGCCTTACCTGGCATATTTCCCTAGTAGCTGTCCACATGCACACACTTGATTGTGCACCTACACATCGGCACAGCAGTTTCCACAAACACATGTGAATACACACTTATGCACCCAACTAAATGCCCATGTGTCTGCAGATGTAGACATGAAGGCATACACTTGTACAAACACAGAAACGTTTGCAAGGACAACCCTTGCATTTATGTGTGTGAAGCCACGTACATCTATGTGCAGAATCATGAGGCACGTGGCGGGGTGGTGGTGTTTCCTTAGCCAGAGACAGCAACTGGCGCAGCGCCATGGCCTCACAGGCCCTGCAGCACTGCATGGTCAGTACAGGACAGCATGGAGCACGGGTGTGCCAGTGTGAAAGTGCAGAGCCGGAGCTGCAGTACCGCACTTTCCTCATCAGTGCTGCAACCGTGCATGCACGGGTTTTGAGCTGCTGTACCTAACGTTACTCACAAGGCAGCAGAGCAGAGTGTGTTCACAGAGGGCCACCGCCTAGGCGGCGGTTTGAGGTGTAGTACTAGAAGTTCGCCACCAGGCGGCAGCAGAGAGCAGGCAAACCCGCGCCTTTGCGCATGCGCGGTTTTTTTGCCGCAGCACCAACCTCTTGTCACACGGTGACAGCACACAGCGCGTCCGGAGTGCAACTGAGCATCTACCGCTTTTGAGATGCAGCACCGAATTTTAAGAACTAGAATGTTCGAAGAGCAGCACTGTGCATGTGCAGGCCTTGAGCAGCACTAACACATCTTACTGAGCAGGTGGCACCAGAGAGCGTGTTCCCCTTGGCGTGCCTTTTGCAGCCCCAGTGTCATTGCAGCTACAGGCGTTGTGGTTCTTGGAACCTTAACACTAACCTAATGGTATCCTGGTCCTTGAGCTGAGGTCTCCACACGTATGGATGTCCCAGATGAGAAAGGTGCGCAGGGAGCAATGTTGGTGCAGTGCTGTGCTCTTCCTGGCATGCCTTTTGCAGACCAGTGTGCCTGAGCTGTAGGATTTGTGGCCCTCAGAATCCTTACTCTAACCCTAATTGCACCCAGCAACAGGGTACAGGTCCTGCATGCACGGGTGGCCCAGGTGAGAAATTTCTGCAGTGAGCAGTGTTGGTGCAGTGCCGTGCTCTCCTTGCTATGCCTTTTGCAGCCCCAGTGTCCCTGGAACTGTAGGATTTGTGGCTCTTGGAACCCTAACACCAGAACCCCCACCACAAGTCCCCACTGCCTCTACCTACACAGTGACCACCACCGCAGCACCACAACCCTCTCCGCCGCCACCATCATCACTACCACTATCAGCAACATCATCCCCTATGGCCCCCACCTCTGTCACCACCCCCTCCCCACCATAACCAACCTCCTCCCACCACCACCCACTCAGCACCACCACCCTCACTGCCCCCACCACACCCTGCAAAACCACCACCCTCAAAACCACCGGCCATACCACCCCCACCACCTCTTCCACTACCATGCACACCACTCACAGCACCACTGCCACCATTCCAACCACCATCTCCACCACACAAACCACTACCACCACCCCCAGAACCACCACCACTACCCGCTACAACTACTACCCTAACTACACCTGCCACCACCCCCTACCACCTTCAGCACCGTACCAACCACTGTCCCCACCACCACCACAACTACTGCCCCCGCAACCATTCCCACCATCACCTCTGCCAGTACCCACCACTAATTCCATCATCCCCACCACAACATCCACCCCACCAGCACCCCTACCACTCCCACCATAGCAACCAAAACTACCCCCACACCACCCCCCAGCAACACAACCACAGCCCCACCACCACAAGCCTTACCACAACCACCACCTCCACCATCACTTCCACCTATGCCACCACCATCACCAACCCCCCCACCTTCCCCAACACCACCCCCCACTACCACTGTTACAACCAAGACCAACCCCTATCCCCACTACCAGCACCACCACTATGAGCACCCCCCTCATGAGCATCCCAGCCACCACAACCCCAACCACAAACATCACCTCCACCACCCCCACAGCCACCATCCCCTACCACCACCTCTGCAACCACCACCCTGCCCACAACCCCCGCTACCTCCATCACCACCAGCATCACCACCCCACCACCACCACCCACACAACCGCCCAAACCATTCCCACCCCCACCAACTCCACCATCTCCACCACAACCACCACCACCGCACCCACCACCCTCAGCAACAGCACTGCCACCGCCAGTATCACCAGCACACTCACCATCACCCCCACCTCACCACTACCACCAACCCCACCCACCACAGTAGACACCCCAACAAGCACCCCCGCAACACTCAACACCCCCACAATGAACCCCAAATCATCACCCCTCTATCTACCACCCATTCTACCTCCCCCACCACTGGCCCAACCACCACCATAACCATTACCATCCACTCTACCCCTACCATGCCCTCCACACTGACAAACCACCTGCACCACAACCCCCCACCTCCACGACCACTCCCATCCCTACCACCCCCACTACCACCATCACCCCCACCACCTCCACCACCACCCCCACCATCACCAGTACTCCCACCACCACTCCCACAACCACCACTACCATCCCCACCATCACCCCCACCGCCACCACAACTATCCACAGCACCACTCCCACCGCAAGCTCCACTACCCCCACTACACCCACCAGCACCTAGGCTTTGGACATTAAGAAACTGAGGCTCTGCACCCTAAGTGAGAAGCGTGTACCCTTAAATGAGAGTTTGGACCACAAAACTGAGGCTTTCAATCCTAGAATCAGATTTGGACCCTAAAAATGAGGCTTTGACGCCTAAACCTGAGGCTTTGATCCCCCTAAAAGGACTTTGGACTCTCCAAATGTGGGTTTGGACACAAGACCTGACTCAAGATGTGACTTGGTCCCAAAAAATGCCTGGCTGGTTCCTAAAAATGATGCTTTGGACCCTGAAAATGAGACTTTGCAAACTAAAACTGAGACTTTGGGCCCTAAAAATGAGGCTCTGGAGTCTAAAATGAGGCTTTGGAATTGAAAAATAGGGATTTGAAAAATAAAAATGAGGCATTAGAAACTATAAAGTACACTTTGGACTCCAGAGATGAGGCTTTGGACCTTCAAAATCAGACTTCAGGCCTTAAAAATGATGCTCTGTTTCCTTAAAAATGATGCTGTGGGTCCTTAAAACGAGTTTTTGCACCTTCGAAGTGTAAATATTGAAACTTATAAATAAAGCTGTGGACCATAACAACGAGGGTTTGGACCCTAAAAATGAAACTGTGGGTCCTGAAAACAGGCTGTGGGTACAAAAAGAAAGGCTTGGACTCCAGAAAATAGAATCATAGAATCATAGAATCATTTCAGTTGGAAGAGACCCTCAGGATAATCAAGTCCAACCATAACCTAACCCAACTCTAGCACTAAACCATGTCTCTAAGAACCTCGTCTAAACACCTTTTAAACCCCTTAACCAGTTGTCCCAAGGCTCTGAAGTCTCTCTTGATTGTCTTTATATTTCCCTTTCATCACTGCCTACCTGAAACATTATTAGGGGATAATAAATAGTCTGAGGGGCTAACCAGGGCAGGAAGTTTTATTTCACGTCTTTAACCCTGGCCCCAGGGAGGCAGCAGACTTCCCTTAGAAGCGGATCAGGCCTGTATATAGAGCCTTCTGTTCCCTTTAAAAAGGAGCCTCCTACGACCACAACCTACCTCCTTTTTCTTTGTGGGAGCTGTTTTGATGGAGGGTGCAGGGTGACTTATCCTCTGCCGCACCTCCGACTTAGTGGAATCGCCTCCCTCAACGTTGTTGTTTGGTTCCACTTGCAAGGCCTCATACCTGTTTTGCACGAGAACCTGGGAGGCTGGGGTGGTCACAGTAGGGCTTCTCCTCAGGAACCTGCTGCCATTTCCCCCTATTCCTCAAGTCGCTGCATTCCACATCCTGAGCCTCATGCTTGTTGAACAGAGGAACCTGGGAGGGTGGGGTGGGTAAGGGGGTGTTTCTCCTGCCACCCCGAGTGTGGATGTTCTTCCATTCACCCCTTTCCCTTGACCTGCCTTCTTCACTCAGGCAAGGGGAGGATACAGGAATCCCTTGATCTCCCTTTCTGCCTGGTGGTCTTACCTGCCCCCGCGAGGCCAGAGGTTGATCCCACCAGTCGATTTCCTTTTCCAGCTCCCTGATACTTCTCAACCTTTCCACCTCCTCCCTCAGCTCTACTACCAGGCTGAGCAGGTCATCCACCCGCTCCCACCTCACGCAGCTGTTTTCTCTACCACCACTCCACTCCAGTGAAAGGCTCTGGCATTCCCTGCAGCCTGAGGTCTGGGTGGCTGCACGTTCCTGTGGCAGCACTGTCTGGTTTGCTGCCTCTTTCCTGCTGAGTGCAGAATACTTAACTTTGCTCCGTGGAAACCATACTCGGCTCCTTCTGCACGGTGACAACAACCAAGGGGGGTAATTCACAGGAGCTCGCAAAGCTTCCTTGCCCTGCCTGCTTGCCCTGCCTGCGCAAACTACTGCCCTAAATACCTCACCCCTGTTTGCTGGCCCTGTTCACTGTGCTTCTGGCTGTTTGCAGTCCCTGGAAAGGGAGGGGTTTGGCCTAAAAATGGGGCTTTGGGCCCTAAAAATGATGGGCTAGGTGCTGAAAAGTAAACTTTGGACTCTAAAAAATAAAAGAGCTTTTTGGTACCTATATGGACCCTGGACCCAAGAAATTAAGCTTTGGTTCCTAATACAGGGCTTTGGGCATGGTTTGGAAATGAAACTGAGGTTTTGAATCCTGAAATTAGATTATGTGCCTTAAAAGAATGCTTTGCCCAAACCTAAGGCTTTGCACCCTAAAAATGGGTCTTTGAATGCCCAGAATTAGGTTTGGAATTTAAGAAAAAGAGGCTTTGAGCCCTTAACTAGGAGTTTAGACCATGACATGAGACTTTGGGTGCAAAACAACTCACTGGTCAGTACTGTGAACTTTCCCCTAGTTTGAAGATCCCAGACCCATTTCCAGAAGAGTCTTCCTAATTAGCATGAAGAGCGAACCAGGGTCCTCCAGAGGACATCGCGGGACCGGTCGACCTGTGGAGCGGTGATATCTTTCTCTCTCTCTTTCTGATATCTTAGTTTTCCTTCTCTCTCTCTCTTTTCCTTCCTCTTGAACATATAAAACTAACATCATTGTAAGTTCTGCTGCCAAAGTCTTGTTAAGTTTTGTGCTATATTAATATACTTTTGCCACAACACTAATTGCTGTCATTTGTATTCCACCAAGTGCTTTCAGTAAATTCAGCATTGAATTTGACCTCTGGAGTTATTGTCTATCATTCACTTTGCATTACTGAGCAGAAATACCCAGAGTTAACTCACACCTGATCTCACCTGGTGACACAGGGCACGCGTCACATTCAGAGTTAACCTAATCCCACCTGGTGGGACAGGACATCTGCAGCCCCAGCCCCGTGGGCAGCAGGTTTCGGAGGGATTCTGTCCCTCTGCTCCGCCCTGGTGAGAGGCCCTGCAGTGCTGGTCCAGCTCTGGGTCCTCAGCACAGGACACACATGGACCTGCTGGAGAGGGGCAGAGGAGCCCCAGAAATGATCCGAGGCTGGAACAGCTCTGCTGGGAGGACAGGCTGAGAGAGCTGGGGGATTCAGTGGAGAACAGAAGCTCCGTGGAGACCTTATTGTGGTCTTTCCGTACTTAAAGGGGCCAATGAGAAAGATGGGGACAGACTTTTGAGCAGGGTCTGTTGTGATAGGACAAACATTAATAGTTTTAAACTAAAAGAGGGGAGATTCAGGCTGGACATGAGGAAGAATTTTTTTACACAGAGAGGGGTAAAACACTGGCCCAGGTTGGGCAGAGAGGTGGTGGATGCCCCATCCCTGGAGACATCCCAGGCCTGGCTGGACAGGGCTCTGAGCAGCCTGAGCTGGTGAAGATGGTCCTGGTCAATGCAAACTATTTTATGATTCTATGAGAAGTGGCGCTCTGAACTCTTAAAATGAGCCTTTGAACCTCAAAAACAGCCTTGGAACTTAAAAGGAGGTTTTGTACTCTACAAATGGGGGTTTGGATCATAACAATGACTATTTGGGCCCCCAGAAGTAGGCTTTGGTGATATAAAAAAATATTCTTTTTTCCCTAAGATTGAAGATTGCATTAAAAAAATAAGGGTTTGTGCTTTAAAAACTCTGGGGTTGACTATTAAAAATGAGGCTCCATTAGCCCTTGGGCCCATCACCCTTGGGGTGGTTAACCCTGAGGCCTTTCACCCCTTAGGGACATAACCTTTGGGGTGGTTCATCTTGTGGGCTCATCACACCTTTGGCCCATCACCCTTCTAGCTATCAAATTGTGGGGGGAGGCATTACATGGGAATCCATGTCTGTTGGTGTGCGTAATACTGACAGCCCAGTACCCCACAGACCAATCACCCTTGGAGAATAAATACTGGGGCACATCTCCTCTTGGACTACTTAATGCTAGGGACCCATCACTCCAGGGCCCCATCACCCTCAGGCTGGTTACCGCTAGTGCCCATCACACCTTGGGCCTAATATCCTTGGTGGCTTAACCCCAGGTAACTATCATTTCTTGGGTATGTCATCATTAGGATGGTTCAACACTAGGGACCCATCACCTCTTGGGCCCATCACTTTTGGGGTGGTTAACTCTGGAGGCCCATCAGCCTGGGGGCTCATAGCACTTGGCATGGTGAAACCTTTGCTTCCCATCACCTCTTAGGCCCATTACCCCTGAGGTGGTTAACCATGGCGGGCCACCAATCCTTGGGCCAAACACCTTTTTAGGTTGTTAACCCTGGGGTCTCACTGCCCTGAGGTTCATCATCACCCTCAGTGTGATTCAACTCAGCAGATATCAGCCTTGGGGCTGTTAACTCTGGGGAGCCAACACCATTTCAGCCTATCAATTTTGGGGTGGATAACCCCATGGGACTGTCACCTCAGCAGCCCACCACCCATGGGTTGATTAACACTGAGGGCTTATCACCCCTAGAACCCACTCTGGGTAGTTAACAATCATCCTTGTTGTCATTAACATTGGGGGCCATCAATGCGTGGACCCATCGCCATTGGGCTAGTTAACCCTCAAGTTCCTATCACCTCTTTGACCCCATCACTCTTAAGGTGGTAAACCCCAGGTGGCCATCACCTCAAGGGCCCATACCCCTTGGAGTGGTTAACCCTGGGGACCCATCATCCCTTGGGCCCATCATCCTTGGGATGGTTAACTCTTGAGGCCTATCAGCCAGGGCACTCATCACCCTTGGGGTGGTCTACAATGGGGCACAGCACACGTAAGATTTTTAACCCTCTAGGCCCATCACCATGGGAGCCTATTGCCCAAGGGGTGGCAAAATTTGCTTTCCAATCACCTCTTGAGCCTATTGCCCTTTGGGTTGTCAACCCCCACCAACCCTGGTATCCCATCACCCTTGGAGTGGTTAACCCTGGGAGCCCATCACATCTTTGGGCCATCACCCTCAGCGTGGTTAACCCCCAGGGCCAACATCGTTGCGCACAACCACCCTTTGAAGTGGGTGACATTGGGGCACATCACCCTTGGGCTGTTTAACTCTGGGTTCCCATCACTCCTTGAGCCCTTGTCCCTTGGAGTGGTTAACCCTGGGGGCCCATTGGTGAGGGGCCCCATCACCCCTGGCGTGGTTAACTGTGAGACCTATCAGCCTTACAGTGGTTAACCCTGGGGGCCCATCAGCCTTGGGCAGTTAAAGCCAGAGCAAAACACCCTTCAGGCACATCACCTTCGGGGTGGTTATCCCCACAGGCTCAACAGCTTGGTTCACCCTTCGGCCCCGTCACATCTACGGCCCATTGCCCTTGGAGTTGTTAACCCTGGGGACCCATCACCCTGGATGACCATCACTTCTTGGTTTGAAGGACCTTGGGCTGTGGGCATTAAGGTGACCATAAGTGGCAACAGGAGAAGAAACTGTCACCATCCTGGGTAGCACTCAGGGATGTGGCAGGAGGGTCGTGTGCTCCTTCCTCTCCACTCGACACTGACGAGACCACCCTTCGAACACTGGGTCCAAGTCCCAAGCTACCAGTACAAGAGAGATGGAATGACTGAGAGTCTGGTAGAGGGTCCCTGAGACGCTTCATGTCTGGGAGACTCTTGGAAGTGCTGTGTGACCCAGAACTGTTCAGCCTGGAGATCTGACCGTAGGGAGTCCCACACAGGTGGGATCTCAGCAGCGGCAGTGACAGGACAAGAAGTGCAGGGCACAAACCCAGACACAGGGTGATTCAGGAGGACACGTTTTTTACTGTGGGGGAGACTGAGGCTCCTTGGGAAATTGTGGGGTCTCTAACTGTGGAGGGATAAAAGGCCACCTGGATGGGGCTACAGTGCTCTCCCTGGGGCTTGCCTGAGCTCCCTAGCACCCCTTGAAGGGCCCTGCTTCCTCCCAGGGTCTCTCAGGGATCCTCCTGAGCACCCCAGGACCCTGTGAAGTTCCCTGCAGCCCTCCCAGGGACTCTCTTGATCTGCCCAAGGACCTTGCGGAGGTCACAGCTGAGTCCCACGGACCCTCCTGAGCCCTCCAGCACTCCAAGAAGCTCCCTGCTGAACCCCAGAGACCCAAGCCCTTCCAGGACCCCATGAAGGTCTCTGGAAGGGACCCACAGAGCCTTTCCCAGCAGGGGGACAGCAGGTGACAGGGTGGGGGCTCAGTGTTTCCCCCAGGCCAGTGCATGAAGGCGGTGGGCAGCATCGCGCAGCCGCCCGCGGTGCTCAAGGCAGCTGTGCAGCCCAGGGGGGATGGACGCCAGCCCCCACCGCAACCCCCAGCACCCAGCAGCGATAGTCCCCGTCGAATCATTGTCCCCACCATGCAGCACCCCCCTGGCACACAGGTCTCCCCAGGATCCACCGGCTGCCAGCACAGCCTCCAGGGCTACCATGGGTGCATCATGGCCACTGCGCCCTGGCCACCCCTGCAGTGCCCAGCCCATGTAGGCCACATCCCGCTCAGCTGGTGATGGAAGAGATGGCACCCGCGGTGGGCCACAACCCTCCAGAAGCCCCCGGGATTCCAGGTACCTGCAGGGATATGGGAACATTGAGGTCACTGGGAACACTGGAGTCATCTGGGGACATGGGGACACTGGGGTCACTGGGAATATTGGGGTCAGCAGGGACACTAGACACATGGCGACACTGGAGTCACTATCTACACTGGTGTCACTGGGGACATCGAGGTCATTGGTGTTCCCAGTGACAACAGGGTAATCAGTGACACAGGGAGTCACCAGGCTATGGCTCTTCAGCAGCCCACGTGACACCAGGTATCTGTGGGGACATTGGGGACAATTAGGACACCTGGGGACACCACGGCAGTGGATGCAGTCAGGACACGAGGGAAACCTAGAGCACCAGAGGCACTGAGGTCAGTGCAGGTGTGGGGTAGCCCCAGGCCACATTCCCACAGCTGAGGATGGCAGGACTGTCAGGGACACCAGGGGCAGCAGGGACAGGATGGGCACTGATAACCCTGCAGACAGACTGGGCACCGGGATCAGCAGTGACATCAGTGACAGTGGGACAGAGGACTCTGGAGACATCCAGGCACTGGGCCAGAGCACTGACACCAGTGCAGCACATCTCCAGGACTGGGAGGGGGCCTTGCAGGCACCAGTGACACCAGTGACCCCCTGGGCCCCTCCCAGTACCCCCTCACCGGTGCCAGGCATCCCCGAAGAAGGACCAGGCAGCAGCGTTGTCTCCCACGGCCACGCCAGCTCCCTCCACGTAGTCCCATGCGAGGGGCAGGACTCGCAGCAGCTCCGCTCCCCAGCGCTCCGGGGGCTCTCCCCGAGCCCCCAGTGCCCCAAAGAGGGCCACTGCCAGCGCCCCGAGGTACCCTGCAAGGACAGGGATTTCAGGGGGGCTGTCGTGTCCCCTCCTCCCCCGTCCCACTCCGCCTGGCACCTACCGGTGGGGTGGTGGTGGGTCATGCGCCCGCTCTCGATGCTCACCCGGATCAGCATTGGCAGCTCCCAGGCATGCGGGTACCTGCATTGGCATCAGCCCTGTCTCCGTCCTCTCCTGTCCCCTCCCTGTCCATATATCCCCAGCCTTGTTCCCTATCACCATTCCACCACCCTTGTCCCCACTGTCCCCATGCCTCCTGGCCCTGCCACCTCCATGTCCCACTCTCATCTGTTCTGTGACCCCCATGTCCCATCCTCTTTATCGATGTCCCCACGTTCTCTGTCCCCTATGACTCCCTGTCCCCAGTCCCCCAGCTCAGACAACCCTGGACCCCCCATCCTCACTGTCCCCAGCTCCAGCACCACATCCCCAATGCCTGGTCCTTGTCCTCTCCAGCTCCAACACCCCCATGTCACCATCCCCGTGTCCCCACTCTTCCACTTCTCACACCCCCATGTTTCTGTTACCCCATCCATAACACCTCATGTCCCCTTCCCTCCATCTCTGTCACCCTCTCGTCCCTATCCCCCAAGCTCTGACACCTACATGTCCCCGTCACCACGTCTCCTTATCCCCTCTTGACCCTGCCTCCCCATCTCCCCTTGGTCTGAGAGCCTTGTGCCCCAATCCCTGTTCCCTCCATGTCCCTGTCCCTTCCAGCTCTGATGCCCTCAGGTCCCCATTCCCCCAGCTCTAACGCCCCCCTGTTCCCACACCCCATGGCCCCATCTCCCTATGTCCCCATCCCTCCAGCTCTAACACCCCCTTGGGTCCCCGTACCCCATGGCCCTGACATCCCATTACCCCACAGCCTCGCTATGTCCCCATCTCTCCGACACTCTGTGTCCCTGTCCCCCTTTGTCCCCCTTCTCCCCATGTCTCTATCCTCCCCCCAGCTCTGACATCCCCTTGTCTCCATTGATCCAGCTCTGACACCTGTCTCCCTGTTCCTGTCCCCTCTGTGTCCCTGTTCTCTCCATGTCCCTGTTCCCGACTCCCCTGTGCCCCCATTCCACCTGCTCTGACACTCACATCCCTCCAGCTCTGATGGCCCCATCCCCATTCTGTCCCCATCTCTGACACCTCCATCCTGCTGTCCCTATGTGTGCCCCCATGTCCCCATCCCCCCCGCCACAGTCCTTTCCCATGTCGCTGTCCCTACCTGAGGCCGATGGCCAGGCTGCGCATGGCAGCCCCACAGCCAGTGCCAGTGGGGTTGAAGGGGATGCGATAGCCCTCAGGCTCCCCAGGCCGCAGCTGCGAAGTGCCTGGGGGAAGCGGGGGTGTGAGACCTCCTGGCACACCCTGGCTCCCTTCAGACCCTCGGACCCCACTCACCCAGGATGCTGGTGGGTCCTGGCTTGCGACCCTCCATGTCACCCATGGCAGACACGTAGCGGCGAGCCAGCTCCTGCAGGAGGGGTTCCCCCTCCAGGCCTGGGGGGGCGGGTTAGTGAGTACCCTCTGGGCCACCCAAACTGGAGGGGAGGGAGAGGTCACATGCACCCCCCCAAAACTGAAGGGGAAGAGGAGGACCCTCACTGTACCACCCCCAAATGGTGGGGAAAGGGAACACCACCCCACAGACAACCCAAAATTGAAGGGGAAGGAGGATACCCCCCCTCCATGGACACTCAGAAGTGGAGGGAAAAGGGGACACCCCCCATGGACCCCCAAAACCTGAGAGGAAGGGTGACAGCCCCCATGGATCCCCAAAACCTGAGAGGAAGGGTGACAGCCCCCACAGATACCTCAAAACTGAAGGGAAAAGGGGACATCCCACCATGTGCTCTAAAGCTGGAGAGGAAGGATGACATCCCCCATGCACCCCCCACTCAACGGGAGAAGTGGGACAACATCCATCAACACCCCAAAACACAGGAGAACTGGGGAATCCTCCTGAGCACCCCAAACTGGGTTGCAAAGAGATGACCTGGCCCCTGAGCCCCACAAATTGGGAAGAGGACGTGTACGCTCCCCCCCGTCTCCCCCCCAACATGGGAGGAAATGGAACACAAATTCCTACAAACTATGAGGAAAAATAAGACCTCCCCCACGAGGGGAAATGGGGATACCCCCAATTTTTTGGAGGGGAAATAGGAAACCTCACTGGAGGCCCTAAAAAGCAGTTGGAATTAGGATGTCCCCAGCACCCTTCCTGGGCTGGCTGGGGACCCCCAAAAGCCCCTCACAGGGACCCTCCAGGTATAACAAGGACTCCCTAACTCCCTCAAGAACCCCCTATAGCAGCTCAGAGGTATAACAAGGACCCCCAAACCTCCCCAGAGACCTCCCCATATAGCCTAGAGGTATAACAGGGACCCCCACCATGCAGCCCAAAGCATATAACAGGGACCTTCAACCCCCACCAGGGAACCCAAAGTATAACAGGGACACCCCACAGCCCCGGAACACTCCACTGTGGGCCTGGCGTTCAATGGGGACCCCATCCCCTAAGGACCCTCTCCTGTGTCTGTGGTGCAGGGGACACCCCGGCTCCCCTTCCCCGCACCTGTGGCCAGGCCTTCAGCGGTCGCAAGGTGGAGGACGGTGTCATCACTGACAGGCCACTCAGGGGGCTTGAGGGTGATGGCCTCCAGCCCCCCCAGCTCAGCCAGCTCGGCATGGATCTGCGGTCCCGAGGTGCAGTATTCCCAGAGGCCAGCCCGGTACCCAAGAGCATCCCCCACCCCACTCAGCACCATGGCTGCTTCGTAGGCTTCCACTGAGGGCACCCTGGGGAAACAGTGGGGCTTCAGGGGGGGGACCAGCTATGGGGCGCTTGCCGGGAGCCCCGGGGGCACTCACGTCTCCTCCATTGCAGCAGCAGCTGGGGATGCCCATCAGGTTCGGGGCACGGTGCCAGCGCTGGCCAGGGGCCCTTAAGGAGGATGAGGACATCCCAGGGTGCCCAAAGAGGGCTGGGGTACTCAAAGGGGCATGAAGGAGCTGGGGAGGCACCCTAAGGGGACTGGGGGACACCCAAAGGGACCTAAGGGGTACCCAAAGAAGCATGGAGGCACGTGTGGGGCACCCAGAGGGGCACCCAGGCACCGGGGCTGCACCCAAAGGGAACACCCAGAGGCGAGAGAGGCCTCAAAAGGATTTGAGGCACGGGGGGATGCGTTTTAGCAAGGCCCGGGGGACAGCAGTGACAGTGAGAAAAGGAGCATCTCCAAGGAAAAGTGTTTCTGCCAATTATTTTCCCTTCCTTCTTTCAATGGGACACGGCAAAAACACAGCCCTGAGCCACACTTTGGGGCAAGATTCCCCAAAACTCTTCTTGCCTGGGTCCGGCCAGGATGGGGCAGCAATATGCAGCCCCACTCTGAAAACTGTGGTCATCTTCAACCTGAAACCGCTCTGGTTTGCTATTCAAAAATAGTAAATTAATGCTAGGTGGTGGGCAGTGAGCAGTTAAAAGATCATCCTTAAATTTCAGAGCCTTAATTATGGAGCCAAGCAGCAAACCCTTGGCACAGGTCCTGGGCCAGGCCGGGAAAAGTAAAAAGCCTCTCTCCCCAGCAACAGGTTTTCATAGCCCTAATTATGTCAAACGAGACACAATCTTTGATCTGTTTGAAAATATCCTGTTCAGGAAAGCGACAGGTGGCTGGTAGCAAAATAGTTCAATAATGACATTTAAAATTCATTGTCAGACTGCGAAAATTATTTTTTAAAAAAAGGTGTAAAACGATAACGATTTTTTTAACGTATGTTTGCTCAGACACACAGGAGTGGAGGATTCATCCCCCCACGCTCCAAAGTGTATTCAGGTCCTAAAGAGGAAGCCGTGGGCCCTGGGGCTCAGGGCCTGGAACGGACACGGTTCCGCGGACCCTGCGGGTCGGGACGGGGCTGGAGCATCTGGGTGGGTCTGGTGTCCAGACCCCAGGCACCGCCTGGCCCCGGCCCCCCCAGCTCGTCCCCGCTCCCTCCTCTGCCGGCCCCCCACCAAGATTTTCCTTCCTGCCCCCCTGCCCAGCTCCCCCTGTTCTCCCCGTCCCTCCGTCCCCTCCTCCTCCTCCCGGCTTCCCCGGGGCCACCGGTGTCCCCGCAGGGTCAGACAGCAGGAGGGGCCCCCGGGCCATGCTGGGAGCTGCAGTCCTGGGCACGGGGCTGCCGGGCACCATTTGCTCTTGGAACACAGAGTTTCTGCTGCAGCTGCAGCCCGGGTGAGGTGGGGGCCGGGCCCACCCGTGAGGAGCACAGGATCACATCGCCCCGACTCCCAGAGCCCCCGGGGCCGCCCCAGCCCACTCCCCTGCAGCTGTCCCACCCAGCCCAGCACCGCCCTGACCTGTCCCTGTGTACCTGGGAAGCCTCGTGTACTAAGAACCAGCAACACCTCTGTGTTTTCTTGCATGGAGGACAGCTGAGCAACTGGAGTGACAAGAAGAGTAAGGGAGGAACGCACAGACAGAATAAGAAGTGCACCAACTCCGATTTGCCTGGCAGTGCAGAGTCAGCGCTCCAGTGAGTGCTTCCCACCAGCCGCAGTGCTTCACCAGCTGCTGCACCGTGGGTCCCTTCCTGGGGGTCAGGAACAGGCTGCTCCAGGCTGGGTCCCCACGGGGTCACAAGTCCTGCCACAAACCTGCTCCAGCCTGGGCTCCGCTCAGCAGGTCCTGCCAGGAGCCTGCCCCAGCGCAGGCTTCCCACAGGGCCACGGCTCCTTCAGGTGCACCCCCTGATCCGGCGTGGGGTCCGCGTGGGCTGCACGAGTGTTATAAACGGCGGTAGCGAATTAGACGCCGACTCTTTGAAAACGAACCAATCGGAATTTAGTAAAGCAAGCGGTAACCAGGCAAAACAGCGCTGGGCGGCCGGGCAGTCTCTGCTCTACCAACGACGCGCACCCCTCCCACACCAAGGCCCCTGTTGATGGTCCGGTTTCGCGGTTTTTCAGTTCGGTATCTTCTGCGGCTGCGCTGCTGTTGCTCAGGGGTCCGGCCGCAGTCTCCGTCTGTGCTGTGGGTCAGGACCTGGTGCCTCGGAGCATGCGGCCCACCCGCACACCCCTAGGACTCAGCACACCCCCTCCCCCATGAGGCAATTATCACCAGCCCATCCTGTTAGACTGATTTGCAAAAGCTAACTTGTTAAGTAGAACTCAACATATCGGTTTGATTAACAATTACCCAATGTGAATCTATTACATGAGGATCTCTGCTCCAGCACCTGGAGCACCTTCCTGCCCTCCTTCTTCACTGACCTCGGTGTCTGCAGCGTAGTTCCTCTCATATTCTCCTTCCTCTCTCCCAGCTGCTGTTGCTCAGCAGTTTTCCACCCTCTTCTTAAATATGTTATCACAGAGGTGCTGCCACCGTCGCTGATGATCTTGGCCTTGGCTGATGATCTTGGAGCCTGCTGGCCTTGACTCTATTGGACATGGGTGAAGCTTCTAGAAACTCCTCACAGAAGCCACCCCTGTAGCCCCCTGCTCCTAAAACCTTGCTACACAAACCCAATGCTTGTGAAGTTACTTTTTTTTTCTTTCTCCATTATTATCACTGGAACCAGGCTGGCAGGAGCCCCAGTTTCTTTTTAAAGTTATTTAGCAATGCAGTTACACAACCACTTATGCTTAGAGATTTACTCTTTGGCACTACAAGGCACTCTGTAGCTCACCTTTAGTGCTCTTGGAGGAAAAAGGAAGGAAAAGTTGTGAGTGTGGCAGCTCAGTCTTCTGCAGTTACAAAGGAGCTTTGAAATGCAGTTGTGTACAGGTGGCCTTTCATGTGCTGCTCTTCCGAGGTTACCTGAACCACAGTCCCACCAAAGCCAACGAGCACTGCATGAGACGGGCATGAACAATGAGCTGGAACCTGCCTGGGGAATATGCGTTTTACCTCTAAATTGAATTGACACTTTGGACAACAAATGGAACATGCTAGCATGCTTTCTGGAGTACATGAGTGATACCCACAGTGGGAACCAGTCTCTCTGTCACTTAGTTAGCACTGTAGTTTCACAGATGTTTTAGGTTAGTGCTGCCTAAAGAAATACCCTCCCTTTCTCTGGCCATTTGTTCCCATTGTGACCCTCGAGTCAGTGCAAAGCACTTGTACATTTGCTCAGTGAACCAGCCAGGGCAACTGATGGAGCTGAACACTAATTCAACAAACACACAGAGCACTCACTGTGATTCTTGCTTTCCCTGGTCGTGTTCACTGTGCAGATGTGCTGGCACCAGAAAGACACCAGCACAAGGGAGGGACACGGTGCTTGGGAGCAGGAGGACTATTTCTGTAAGCAGCAGTACCGTTAAAAACATCAGCTAAAAACATCTCCTAGAGCTACGGGGTTCAGCTTTTTCATTTTGAAACAAGGAACATGTTTTGAAACGTGCAAATCAAATAGCCAAGAGCAAAATGATGGACTCCGTCACAACATACAGCAACATTTTATGATCTGTCTCATCCCTGTTTCTCTCTGCTTCAGCCAGCTGGTGCCCAGGGAAAGAGTGGACTTCAGGTTTTGATATTGAAGGGTTTACGGCATAAACATCGTGGGGCCATAGGCCATAACCGCAAAGCAATGCCCTGATCCTGTAAATGGGATCCTGGAGTACTCTTGGAGTACTGAAAACCCACATGAGAGTTGGTACTACATGGGCTGCTACAGCCAGATCTCTGAGGAGACCGCGGCTGAAAGACAATGTTGACATACCCAAAGGGTTCATCATCATGAGGTTCTGTAAAGTCAGGTTCTTTCATTAAATGGTTTTCATTAACTCTGTGCTCCACCTTGTGAATGGAGACTCCATAGGACACAAAAGGATGGCAGACTTTGGATCACTTGAAGTCCACTATGATACTAGAATCACTGCAGGTTCCAAGAGAAAATTCACCCAGTTCCTTCAGTGAAGAAGGTGGGCTCAGAAGACAGGCACCTTGAGCTCTGAAGATGTTCTGAATGAGCTGCGCCACATCTAGGCTATATGGCACCACGTCAGTCTGGATGGCCTGTTCCACCACCGTGTTGCTGATTTTCTTCTCCTCTGGGGAAGAAGCTGGTTCTTCATCCAGAATATTTTCAAGCATCTCTTTATCCAGAGCAGAACTGGAGGGAGCTGGGTCATTCAACTGGGAGGTTGTGTTGTTCCGACTCTCTTCAAATGCATCAGTCCTGTTAGCTGTGTCCTCCCTGGCAGAGGCCCAGTGTGACACCTCCCCAGGAGCAGCAGCAACGCTTCACTTTCCTCAGCCCTGGACGTGGGAGGGGGTGCGGATGAGGTTGTCGGCTGCTGCAGCTCTTGGTCACAGCGTGTGGTGAGGGTGAGGGCAGCAGCGCTCCCAGGGGCAGGAGATGTTGAGGTGTCAGCTCCAGGTGCTTTGGGGAGAGCCCTTGGCTCATCGTGAAGTGCATTTTACAGCGCACAGGCTCCTGCCGCCCGTCACACCTGCTGCTGCATCCTGCAGCTGATGGGGAGCTGGGGGCATCCAGCTTGCAGGGCCAGACCTTCATGGGGGCTGCACGGCAGAAACACGCAACGAGGGAAAAACTGATGTGATTTTTCTCTTTGATCTAGCAGTCTTATGTTCTTATACTGTTGGGCTCACATAATCATATGAATGGACATTTGAACATTTGGAATTTCTGTTTCTTGTCTTATTTTCCAGATGTCCCTTCATCTACATTTTTTTTTATGCCTGGGGAGGGCGAGTTGGGCCTCGTGTTAGGAAGCAGAATTTGCGGCTGGGGGCTCTCAGTTAGCAGGGTTGAAGGTGGTGCCGCTTCGGGGGGTTTTTCCTTGGAAACAGAGGCAGGAGAGGCCTTTCCCATGGTGCAGAAGAAACTGCGCAGACTGGCGCGTACTTTCTGAGCTATGCAAGAAAAGCTAGGTGCCAGCCACAGATCAGGAGTGTTTTCAGATTACTCCCCAATCAGTCAAATGACCTATTTTTCATGGGTTTCTCATAGGAATAAGCATTGTGAGCAGCCGCAGAAGGGTTTCTGTCCCGGGCCTGGCTGGGATGCAGGTAATTTTTAATCGCAGCCTGCATGGTGCTGTTTTGAGTGCTGAGAGCACTCTCATGTTCAGCTATGGCAGTGCAGTGCTTGCACAGAACCAAGGTCTTCTCTGATTCTCATTCTGCTGCACCAGCGAGCTGGCCGGTTGTGTGGGGGTTGGAGGGGACACAAAATGATGAAAAATGCAAGTACATTAAAAAAAATCTGCTGAAGTTGAAGGAGATGCTAAGCCTTTCTGATTATGAATGTTTGGATTGGCACCTGATCTGAAATTTGCCACATCAGTTTCTTGGGAAAACACAAGAAAATCTGTGTGAAAGGTAGCCAAAGAAATTGCGGCCTAGGGAGTCTGTGTGCTCGTAGCCATTTAGGAAAGAAACAAGGTTTGGAGCTAGGACTAGTTCCCAAGAGTAAAACATTTCTAGAGGATTTTCTTTCTCCCTTCTTCACTTTTGCCCATGTGTCTGCAGCAGTAGAGGAAGCAGCATGGATGGGCTGTGTGTCTTGGGTGAGAGGAGAACGTTTTACTATATGGGATTGCTAATGGAAGAGCCAAATCGAGTTGCTTCTGCTTCAGAAAGAAGGGGCCGATTCTACCCTCAATGACACTGCTCTGATTCCACCACACATTCAGGGAGGCTTTTATCCAAAGCCAAATCATAATTACCTTTAATAGGGAATGCAACGGGAGGAAGAAAGAAAACATGGAAAAGAGCAAAAGCGCTGGCATGCAGTTAAAAAAGAAAAGAGCTGAGCTGTCTCAAAGGCCAGCTCAGCCCAGCTTGCTTCCACTAGTAAAAGCTGTTGTGGCTTGGAGGGAAAAAAAAAGACTCTGGTGCTGGGATGATGATCTTCCATGGGGGGGGTGATGAAATTGCGACCCATAGTCCAAGGGCGATCAAAAGAAACTTCAGGCCTTGGGGCAGTTTGTGAGGGAATTGGGAGCACAGGCTATTTTCTCCTGTCTCCTTCTAGTTGTGGGCCATGACATGAGAAGAAACAGATGGGTGCACTATTTTAATACATGGCTCTGTGGTTGGTGTCACTGCCACAATTTTAGCTTTCTTGATAATGAGATGGCCTACACGGCACCTGGTTTGCTGCAGTCAGGTGGAGTTCACCTTACACATAAGGGGAAGAGGGTCTTTGCACACAAGCTATCAGGGCTCACTGACAGGGCTTTAAAGGAGACATGGTGGCAGAGGGGGATGATATCAGGCTCATCTGTGACATGCTGTGGGATGAAACACCAAGCAGAGAGAGGTGAGGTGAAGCAGGCTTTAAACTGACAAGCTCAGGGGGTGGGGTCCAAAGTGGCGATGCTCATGCCATCATGTCCAACTGGGAAATAAGCCAGGCCAGCCAGAGCAGCGACAAATTTTCCTTAGCTGCCTCCCAAGATAAGAACCAGAAGGCAAACCGCCTCAGGGGTACATAGGGCTGTGGTGGATCCTTCTGCACCCCTCATGAAAAACCCACATGCTTGTGTACTTCTCCAACGTGTCTGTACACCAATGCATGTAGCATGGGGAATAAACGGGAAGAATTAAAGATCTATGTGCATTTGCAGGGCCATGATCTCATTGCTGTTACAGAGACCTGGTGGGACAGCTCACACGGCTGGAACTTTGTCATGGAAGGCTCTGTACTTTTTAGGAGAGCCAGGCCAGCGAGGCGAGGTGGAGGAGTTGCACTTTATGTGAGAGAGCAACTCAAATGTCTTGGACTCTGCCTGGGGAGGTACAAAGAATGAGTGGAGTCCTTATGGGTAAAAATTAAGACGCAAGTTTAAAAGGGGGACAATGTTGTGGGTGTTCACTACAGGCCACCTGATCAGGAGGAGGAAGTCAATGAGGCCTTCTACAGACAGCTGGAAGTAGCCTCACGATCACGTGCTCTGGTTCTCATGGGAAACTTCAATGGCCCTGACATCTGCTGGGTGGACAACACAGCAAAGCATGAACAGTCCAGGAGGTTCCTACAGATCATTGGTGACAACTTTTTGACACAGATGGTGGAGGAACTAACAAGGACAGCTGTGCTGCTGGGCCTTGTCCTAACAATCCGAGAGGAACTGGTTGGAGATGTGAGGGTTGGGGGCAGCCACGGCTGCAGCAACCATGAGGTGGTGGAGTTTAGGATCCTGTGTGGAGAAAGAAGGGCAGTAAGTAGGACTAAAACCATGGTCTTCAGCAGGCCAAACTTTGGCTTCTTCAAGGCCCTACTTGGAAGAATACCATGGGATAGGGCTCTAGAAGGCTAATATTCTAGAATTAATATTCAAACATCACTTACTCTGAGCTCAAGACCGATGCTTCCCTATGAGCAAGAAATGAAGTAAAGATGTAAGAGACCAACACGGATGAGTGAGGAGCTCCTGTCAAAACACAGGTGGAAGAAGGATGTTTATGTAGTGTGGAAAAAGGGACAGACCACCTGATCTGGAATATGAGGTGGCTGTTAGAGTACGCAGGGATGCAGTAAGGAAGGCCAAGCTCCACTTGGAATTAAATCTGGCTAGAGATGTCAAGGACAACAAGAAAAGCTTCTTCAAGTACAACAGCAGCAAAAGGAAGGTTGGGGAAAATGTAGGTACACTGCTGAATGAGGAGGGTGCCCTGGTGAGGGATGATACAGAGAAGGCAGAGTTACTGAATGCCTTCTTTGCTTCCATCTTTACTGCTAAAACTGGCCCTCAGGTATCCCAGATCCTAGAGACAGGAGAGAAAGCCTGTCAAAAGGAAGACTTCCCTTGGTTGAGGAGGATCAGGTTAGAGATTGTTTACACAATCTGGACATCCACAAATCCATGGGCCCCGATGGGCTATACCCACGAGTGCTGGGAGAGTTGGCAGATGTTATTGCAAAGCCACTCTCCATCATCTTTGAAAGGTCTTGGAGAACAGGATTTAGGTGCCTGAGGACTGGATGAAAGCCAGTGTCACTCCAGTCTTCATAAAGGGCAAGAAGGATGACCCAGGAAACTACAGGCCAGTCAGCCTCACCTGCATCCCTGGAAAGGTGACGGAACAGCTCATTGTGAACATCATGTCCAAGCATGTGGAGGAAAAGGTTATCAGGAGCAGTCAGCATGGATTCACCAAGGAGGAATCATGTTTGACCCACCTGATAGTCTTCTATGATGGTATGACTGGCTTGGTAGACAAGGGAAGAGCAGTGGACGTTGTCTACCTTGACCCCAGCAAGGGTTCTGACACCGTCTCTGACAACATAGACATCTCTCTCCCCATAGACAAGCTCAGGAAGTGCGGGCTGGATGAATGCACGGTGAGCTGGGTCATGAACTGGCTGGATGGCAGAGCTCAGAGGGTTGTGGTCAATGGTGCAGAGTCTGGTTGGAGGTCTGTGTTTAGTGGGCATCCTCAGGGTCAGTACTGGGTCCAGTCCTGTTCAACCTGTTCATCAGTGACCTGGAGGAAGAGACTGAGTGCACCCTCAGCCAGTTTGCTGGTGATAGCAAACTGGGAAGAAGGGTTGATACTCCTGAGGCTGTGCTGCCATCCAGCAAGACCAGGACAGGCTGGAGGACTGGGCAGAGAACAACCTGATGAAGTTTAACAGGGGCATGTGTATTGTCCTGCACCTGGGTAGGAACAACTCCAGGCACCAGTACAGATTGGAGTTGACCTGCTTGAAAGTAGCTCTGCACAGAAGGACCTGGGAGTTCTGCTCAACAACAGGTTGACCAGGAGTCAACAATGTGCCCTTCTGGTCAAGAAGGCCAGTGGTACCTGGGGTGCATTAAGAAACATGGGACCAGCAGGTCGAGGAACGTTGTTCCTCCCCCTCTGCTTTGCCCTGGTGAGGCCCCATCTGGAATGTTGGGTCCAGTTCTGGGCTCCCCAGTTTAAGAAGGACAAGGAATTACTGGAGAGAGTCTGGTGAGAGCTACGAAGATTCTGAGGGGTCTGTAACGTCTTTCTGATGAGGAAAGTCTGGGAGAGCTGTGTCTGTTCAGCCTGGAGAAGACTGAGAGGGGGTCTTATCAATGCTTATAAATATCTCAGGGTGGTGTCAGAGGATGGACCAGACTCTGTTCAGTGGTGCCCAACAGCAGGGTGAGGGGCAACGGGCGCAGACTGAAACACAGGACGGTCCATGTGAACATGAGGAGAAACTTGTGTGCTGGGAGGTGCCAGAGCCTGGCCCAGGCTGCCCAGAGCGGGTGTGGAGTCTCCTTCTCTGAGACATTGAAACCCGCCTGGGATCCTGTGTGATCTGCTCTGTGACCCTGTGTTAGCTGGTGGGTTGGACTGGATGATCTCCAGAGGTCCCTTCCAACCCTAACAAGTCTGTGATTCTGTGATTTCTAGTGACTGACTGTTGCCCTCCTCTTTTCTGCTGGTATCAGGAAGATTGTTTGGCCTGGTGTCTGTTGTTACTCCAAAGCCACCATACTCCAGAATGCATTTACAGATTAAAGGATTTGAGTTTGATGGGCAGAACTGAGCTGAATGAGGCATGTTGATGTTTCTCCATCTGTGAGACATTGTCATTGTTCTGGATAAGACTGAAAGTCACAGAGAAATAGATTTGATTCATGGCATTCTTTAGCCTTAGTGACAATTCCTGTGCCTTTCTATGTGTCCATTTTAACGCAAAAATCGGCCAGATGACATTTTATATATGGTTACATGCAGGCACAGCCTGTGTTCCTCTGCCTCAGTCCATTGCTACTGTCTTAGTCCCTGGAGTCCCCAGAGGAGAGAACTGACTTGCCAGCAATCACAAAATCACAGAATGTTTGGGGTTGGAAGGGATCTTTGAGATCATCCAGACCAACCCACCTGCCGGTACACCTAGAGCACATCACAAGAGATTTTTTTCCTTCTACCTCCTTCCAAATCTCTTTCTTTCTCACAGCTCTGCCGGAAGTGGCCAGAAACCTGAGTACATTTCCCACGTGGAAACTGAGCTTCAGATATTGTGTTAAATCAATCTCTACCATTTATTTATGGTAGGCTGGAATGTTTTGCCTGTGTGTGTGTCATGACGAGTTTCTCAAAGTGGGAGACGCTCATAAACCACAGGACCTGCCTGGGTGTGACTGGCCTACTCTGCTAATTAGTAGGTAACCGATAGTCCACTGAGGGTTTATTATATGTCAATAAAGAGCCTAGATTAATGGATTACCAAGAAAATGTTGTGTGAAGTCTTTATAAAGCTCCAGCTCTGCACTGGGAGCAGAGAGCTCTGACTGCTCGGCAGTCTGAGTGCTAAGACGAGAGAAAGTCTGGGAGACACAAAAGAAGGACAAAGAAAGACCAAAGCCAGAGAAAATAAAATATATCCAGGTTAGGAAAGGCTATACTTTGCAGGCACTATGAAAGGCTTTATTTCCTTTACAGTCTTTGCAGTCCTTTTACTGGTGCACAGCTCCCAGGAAGTCTATGTTCAGGTGAGTTTTCTGCTCTTTAATTTGTTGTTATCACAAGTTCAACAAAGTACTGATATTATGTGAAGTGTTGTGGCCGCAACAGGAATCTTGAACTAAACTAATAGACCTGAATTTTTGCTTTGCTCTGCCTTGACATCCAACTTCATCTTCCTAGAGTTTAGTTTTTCTTTCTGTAAAATGATGCAGATATTACTTACATGCTGCTGCAATTTAATTAACTTCAGCAGCCATACAACTGCTCTGAAATCCCTTGCTGACTGAGGCATTGCATTTCCAGAGTTTTCTTTTGCACATAACCCTATGTGTTTTGAAGCTGCAAGAACTCTATGAAAATGATCTGCAAGCTTATGTGTTGGAGCCTACATGCATATCACATAAAAAAAGGTGAAAGAAATGCTTAGCTGGATCCAATGAAATATTACTAGGCAGATAAGCTATTAGAGTAGGCTACATCAAATTTTCCAACATACGCAGCACCTATGACTGATATTGTATGCAACATGAAAGCAGTTAAGAAGGTACTTCAGTGTTCTTGCCTGTTCTTGTGAGTGTGTTGGATCTGTCTGCACTCATTCTTAGAAACAGTTTGGGAGACTTCAGTTTGATTGCAATGTAAATAACTTCCTCAGAGTACCGAGAGAACTAATATTCCTTAAACAATTATGTGCTCTCTTTATATTTGCACAGTAGGTTTCCAGGGATAAGGTACTATCTTTGTGCCTTGAAATATCCTGTTTTTCTCCTTTGGATGTCAGAGATCTACAGAGATAGCAGGTTTAAGCTATTCCTTTATTCCAAACCATTCTTTAACATTTAGATTCTCCAGGGGAACAGATAGCTTCCTGCTTAATGAAAAAGAAAAAAACAAACCTGTCTTTCACTTGGAGGCATAAAAAAATAATTAAATGAGAATAGCTTTTTCTAGGTTGGGTAAAAGTGTAGGAAGTGCAGCTCTGGAGCTTTGGTTCCTGTTTCTAGTTTGAATTCTTATCTCATTAATTATTAAATCTGTGTTTCCCCCAATATACGTGCAGCGTGCTCTGCATGTGTGTTGCACTCCTTTCATTGTTCTACTTGAGGTCCCTGAGGTCTGACTGATTACTTGGTGCACAAAGTTGGCTTATGCTCTTGTTTTCTGAAACTCTTCCCAATTCTTCCCTCTCCTGTAGTATGTCAGAAGTAGTTCATTTAACAAAATGTTTTGCAAAGCAGAAGTGAAGTTCGTTTGATTTGTGTCATGTTTTTGAAGACTGATTATCACTATCTCAACACTTTCCGTAACAGACCTTGAATGAATATTTCTGTGATAAAATATCTTAGTTCAGCAACACAGTATGCACTTTGAGCTTGGAGGGAAGATACTGCTCAGCTTGAGCTCTCTCTAATACGTCTTTCTTAGCTGAGGTTGGGGCGGGGGGGTGTTTCATTTTTTTGTCGTTCCATTGTTGTTTTTTGTCACCAGGATATAGATGTCTCAGGGTTAATTCCTACTTTCTGGTTTCTCTGAAACTGTACCTGTGGAAACCCATCCTTTTGTAGTTCTCTGTTTTATGCTTCTGAGGCCTGTGACCAATAACTGAATGTAGAACTGCATTTATACAGGAAAAATTAATAGGCAACCATAGTGGATAAATTAACCTGAGGAAAATCATAAAATGATTGTAAGTAGAAAAGAGTTTGACTTCATTAAGCAAATGCATAAATGCATGGCTGGAGTTTATCTGGATGGGAAATTTTAATTCTTTAACACCAAAGTTCTGTGATTCTGAAAAAAAAAATCCCAAGAAACCAAAACCAGCTACTGCACCCCCCCATCTCACACTATTCAACACTGGGCTCATGAGACTAGGACACCAGTGGCAATACTTGGTCTCATGCTCTGTCAGTCACTTCACTTTATTTCCTTGAATGAGTAGGTGTTACTTGGTCATCCTACTGACTGCATGCTGGTCATTAAACCAGTTTAAAACACATGCTAAAGATCAATTTTAATTTTTTTTTCTCTTCTAGGCCAAACTGATTATCTGCAGACATTCACAGACTTTATGCACATAGTTTAACAGTTGCAACACCTGCAATTTAAGTTTATGACCTCAACAGTGGGATTCACTTGAAACTAAGAGCATGACCGTTAACAGGCACACAGCATCTAGCAATCTAAAACACTGAGTAATAGTTCCCAGAATACTGTCCTGGCCTCCTGAAGCTTTTGATCTGAGCTTTGAATCAGAAGTGTCTTATTTATGCTGTCAATAACTTGTTCCCTTAATTGTGTGGACAAGTAGTAAATTAATGGGAGCTTGCCACAGTACCTTGAGATGAGCGATTTCAGCTCTTAATAACGTGCAATGTGAGGGAATAACTCCTTTTGTGTGGTTAGAGCCTGCCACATGGCAGCCAACACTCGGAAGTTCTCTACTGGTGTGTTAGAAGAAAGAAACAAATTCCCGTTTACCTGCATTCAACTCATGACTTTGTAAATTTCTACCACGTATTTCCCAGTCATCTCTCTTCTAGGCTGAAGATTCCCAGCCTGTACCTTTTGACCCCAGATTTTATGGGTCTCTGTCATGGGAGCGAGAAATGCGCTAATTCTGCCTCCATCCACTGTGATACACGATGACCAGCCAGGTCTCGCTGCTGTTCTGAAAGGTCTTTGCCTTGAAGAGCTGGTCATTTTGCCTTCAGTCAGCACTGGCTTTATCTAGGCTTTGTTTCAGCACTGTCTCTTCCCTGTACTACAGTCTTTGGGAGAGCTCATGGTTGAAATGGAATGGATTTGCCTAATGACTGACCTCCTGATGCCTTTTTTTTTCTGCTTCTGTCTATATAGGATGGAGACTTGAAGTTCTCGCTTGAGTCTGTGAAGAAGCTAAAGGAGCTTATGGATGAGAACAGACACGTTAACCCTCGCATGGTTGTTTCAATGGCTAGCTATTCTCCATGTGATGAAAAGTCTCTCCCTGAGGAGTTTCAACCTGTGTGCAAAAGAGAAGATGCATCCATGATTTTTGAGAGGCTGAGTATGTATCTCATATTACATAGCTGGCATTTTTATCACACTTTTCAACCTTAAACATTCAAATAGCAGCAGGCAAAGACATTTAATTACTGTTCTGTCACATCTAAAGCAGCTGAGAAAGTCCATGCTGCCTTTCTACCGCCCCTCCTGTGAGGGTTGGACTACATTAGGTGTGAGCCCCCTAAAAGAACATTCCTGCTGTGCTGAGCTTGGCTGCAGACCAGATGGTTGTAACCATGGAAGAGCTTCCTCTGAGGAGCTGCACAATAATTCATGTGACTTAAAGTGAGAGCCCACTACTTCCTCTGGATTACAGGAAAAGAAGGGTTATATCAGTCATTCTAGCTAACTACAACTTGTGAGCAGGTCTAATTGCTCTCTTCAATCAGTATAGAAGGGTGTTTTTCCAGGTAACCTAAAAGAGGTGTAAGATCAAATGAGATGAATCACTCTTTGGCATGATCTGTCTGCAAGACGCACGTAACAATTCCTGAACTGGCTGCTACAGGGTCTGTTCTTTTGTTTGTTTGTTTAATTTTATTTTATTATGTTGCATTGATCTACTGTCTAATATAATTGACACTGTAGGAAGAAATACTACCACTATAAGAAATGTCATGATTCTATAAGCCATATCCCCACCACCCTCCCACAAGATGTCCTGTTGTTCTCTTGCCTCCACATGTCCCCATTGCTTCTGCAATGAATTCAGGTTTGATTTAACTCTTTAAACCAGATTTTTGCAAGAACTAGTTTTACCTATATCAGTAACAACTTCAAAGAACATTAAAACTCCTGAAAGAGTAATGGAAAGGAGTCTCCAGATACCTTGATATATGGCCCTGTTCTCCCAGAAATTCTCTTGCCATCTCATTGAAACCGTCTCTTTTCTCTCTAACAGACCTGGCAGTCCGCAACGCTGATTTGTGTGAAATCTGTGCAAATGCTGCCTGCGCTGGTTGCTTTTGAATAACAATCCAAAGAAGATGTGTCAAGCTAGGAAGTTTCTGCATTCATATTGCAAGATCATATACTTTCACAAATCAATATTTGGGCTCCATCTCCACTACAGCCAAACTGGAGCTTCTAGCTCATGTAGACATGCCAGGGGTAGCCCTGGAGTGGTTGGGTCAGGTGTCACCAGCAGTGCAGTTCTGGCAACAAGGAGACTGTAAACCTCACCTGGGAGGTTTCAGTTCTGCGTGAGTTGTGTCACATTGGAATGAAAATATCCTGGACACAGTTTCATTTTCCACTAGTTTGTCCGGATTGGAACACAACGGGTGAGCCTGAGCAGTTTCCTGCAGCCTTTTTAATATCTAAATCTGCCTGTGATTTGGCCTCCCCTACACATAACACCCAGCAGCATTGGGTTATCATATTTTCCAGCCCATGCTTTCCAGTCTGTTGGAGAACTATCTCTCTGCCTGTAAGTCTGCGTGTGCCATGTGCATGTTTGTAACAGAACTGCAGCAAGTAACCTGGGGATGAGTTACTGGTGTTTAGGAACACTTTCATAGCCAGAAAATTCTCAGTCTGTTACTTGTACTAATTGTTGCCAGTTTAGGGAATGGACGTAGAGGAGCACAGGAACACCTTCTACATAGTTGTATGGAAGCTCCCTTCTTTTGACAGATATTCATGTTCATTAAGCTCTGTTTAGGAGAAAGGAAGTCCAAACTGCAAAGCTGAAATAATTTTGAAATTAAAACATTGCCTTGTGTTTTTATTTATTGGTGGCAAGATTGTGAAGAAAAGATCTGGCCATATTTATATGCTGTATATGAAATAAAAGCTAGTAATAATTTGGGATTTGTTGTTGTTGTTTATGTTTTGGCTGGGTTTTGGTGTGGGGTTTTTTGGTGATATTCTGCTTTTCTCCTATATAAGGTCTTTCATGTCTGGGTCTTCACTGGAATAAAATGTATCTTGTTAACATTGTCTTGAACTTATAACAATTTATAGTTCTTATTCCCCTTTACTTATAACTGTTGAATTATTATATCCATTTTATATATACGGGGCCCTCAACTCAGCAACCAAGTTCTCAAAAGGCTGTCAATGCTATAAAGCTAAGCACTTATCCCAGGAATTAAGTGCCTAAATCCAGAAGTGATGTTAAAAAAAATAATATTAGATGTATAAATTCCTGTTTATTTGACAGAAAAGCTATGTGGGTGCAGAAACGAATTCCTCACGTCCAGTATGTTGACCACTCCAGGACAAAAAACATCTAACAGCAAATGACGAAGAGAGAATCAGAATAAGGCTCTTCCTGCTTCCTTGAAATTGGAACCACTGGAAACTGGATTCCCTGGCACAAATGACTGCCTGGGCTTATTTTAACCCTATATATACAGTGCCCTTCCATCAACAGGAGAACCACAGACTGATTATGGCCTAGCGGGCACAGCACTGTCTTGTACAGAAAAAGGGGGTTAAAAGAGGGACTCAGACCTCTGTTTTGTGCTTCTGGGATGAGATTTCTAATAAATGAGGGATTGTACAGAAGAAGGATTGTGTCACTTCTCCTGAAGAAGGGGAGCACACAACCCCAGGCTCCAGTATAGGTTGGGGAGCGGCCTGTTAGAGAGCAGTGTAAGGGAAAGGGAGCTGGGGGCCCTGGGGAGAGCAGGGTGACCATGAGCCAGCACTGGGCCCTTGTGGCCAGGAAGGCCAATGGGACCTGGGGTGGATTAGAAGGGGGTGGTCAGTAGGTCAGAGAGGTTCTCCTGCCCCTCTGCTCTGCCCTGGTGAGACCACATCTGGAATATTGTGTCCAGTTCTGGGCCCCTCAGTTCAAGAAGGACAGGGAACTGCTGGAGAGAGTCCAGCGTAGGGCAACTAAGATGATTAAGGGAGTGGAGCATCTCCCTTATGAGGAAGGACTGAGGGAGCTGGGGCTCTTTAGTTTGGGGAAGAGGAGACTAAGGGGTGACCTTATTAGTGTTTAGAAATATATAAAGGGGGAGTGTCATGAGGATGGAGCCAGGCTCTTCTCAGTGGCAAACAATGATAGGACAAGGGGTAATGGAATCAAGCTGGAACACAAGAGGTTTCACTTAAATTTGAGAAGAAACTTCTCAGTGAGGGTAACAGAACACTGGAACAGGCTGCCCAGGGAGGTTGTGGAGTCTCCTTCTTTGGAGACATTCAAAACTCGCCTGGACACCTTCTGTGTAACCTCATCTGGGTGTTCCTGCTCTGGCGGGGGGATTGGACTAGATGAGCTTTTGAGGTCCCTTCCAATCCCTATCATACTGTGATACTGTGTGGTACTGTGAAAGAGACAAACTAAGAAAGCCAAAGAAACAACAGGCAGGAGCGGAATTCCAGTTTTGTAGCAGCCTGTAGAAAGTCTACTGGAGAAACAAACTTTTGAGGACTGCATTTCCCAGCAGTCTCTGGGAAGTGGGGCTGCAGGAACAGCATGCTCAGAGCAGAGCAAACGTTTCATCAGGCTCAGTTACCAGCTCGGCCACTGACCCACTGTAACCTGCACAGAGTCTGTGGGAAAACAACCTGCAGGCTTCACGCTTGTGCAGAAACCCCATGCTGACCTGCTGAACTGCTAATGTTGTGTTAAGAGGCATCCCTGTCACTAGTGGTGTGTTGTTACCTTAATGGAGAAGATTTATTTGCTTTAAGAAGTAGCACCCATGGCAAATTCTAAAAGTGCTCCATCACAGGAAACCTGTTCTCTCCTCCTCTGACCCTGCACTCGTCAGTGTCACCTTCAAGGCCGGTGTTCTAAAAACACACAAAACGAGAGAGCGAATGAAGGAAAAACAAGATACATTTCAATGAAATATCCTCTAGTTCTCATTGCCTTTATTGACAGAGATAAGACAAGGTCTTCAGCTAATCACAGCCCTTCGCTCAGAGGCAGTAAGCTGCTGTCTCAGCACAGGTATCTCACCTGATTGCACCGTTGGACTGTAGAGGTGAGAACCATTCTAGATTGTGACATTAGCTAGGATCCTCAGGCAAGTGCCAGATACCCTGAGGTTGACAACATATTTTCAGTCTATTTTTCCTCCCACAGGCTCAGCTCAAAGTGTGTTCAAGGGCAAGCAAACTTAGACCGTTCGCTGATGTATGTGTAGAAAACCCTGACAGCGACCAGTGAGCAGGTGTCTTTGCAAACATGCTGCTTCCGTTTACAGCTCCGCTCCTTGTCCTGAGCTGTAGCAGACATTCATAAACAACCTCTGTGGCAAGAGAGTCTGGGCATGAGAACTACCTTGTGTCTCTGTCCAGATGAAAGCACAGAAATGGCCCAGAGACCTGGCTGGGAACTTTGTATATTGGCATAACAGAATGAATTCTAGCATGATAGCTTGAACAGAAACCTGGGAAAAGTAACGTTAAGCAAATGTTATATAATCTCATTCTGATTTGTTGGTCAACATAAAGAAACTCTACAGAGGCGATTATTCTATTTTGAAAAAATACATTTCAAGGTAAGGATGTAACACAACTGTGTGGCATAAACACATGGATGTCACTTAGGAAAGAATAGTGAATTGCACTACTTGCTTTTGTTCTTCTCCATTTTTATTTACAATTATCAAGGGATAGAAATGTAATTTTTAGAGCATGGGTTTTTGTGGACCTTTGTGATACAGGACCCTGACAGTGAAATGGTTTTTCCATAAAACAAATTTGTATTTTATTTATATGAGAAGTTTGTAAAACTGCACATTGTAGAGAATGACGCTTTGAACTCGTCCCAGTATCCTTGTGCACACTAAGAAATAAATAGATCTGTAACAAGAACAATAACAAAAAAGCCCTACAGATGCTTTTCAGGATCATTGTCATAACCTCAAACCACTGTGAAATGTAGTATGATACCTTAAACAGAACCAACACATAAGAATTAGATATAATCAGGTGATACATAAGAGACACTGTATCTGATTAAGCGGTGTCAGATGAATTCAAAACTAAAGAGTTGAGACTATTTTCAAATTCTGTTTGGCTTTTTTTCCTTCAATAATAGGAGTGGATCCTGCTCAAAGCAACTTTATTATGCAAATTCAGACTTGAGTTTTAGTACCCCCCTCCCCATTTTAATAGCTCTTGACTTTCAGAAAATATTGGAACCTGATGCCTAGTTTAGAACCTTTCACAGCCAACAGAAGCACAAATCTAGACTGACAGGGAGTTTCTAAAGCCCGTAGATGACACGACTGCATCTGAAGCCCAGCAGGTGATATCTGTCATACATCACGGACACACATGGAGAGCAGAGCCCCACTGCAAGGGCTGAGCTCCACACTCCTCCTCTCTCCCCTATCTACATGTAAACCTAGCTCTCAGAGAACTGAAAGGGGAAGAAAGCAAACAACACACATAGCTGATCATGATGAAACCTCCTGTAGGTGGAAAGAGAAGCACAGATCAAGAATGATAACATGGAGAAATGCTCCTGTGTCCTTGTAGCCACAGGTGTCAGGTCTCCCACTTCGTCCATGGCATCGGTGCTGAGCGTATCCTCAGCCTGGAGGAGCAGAGCTGGGAATGCCTGTAGGAGACACGCTCTTAAACCCAAAATGCACTTCACTACACTAACACAGATGAAAGCCATCTCTGTACTCGCTTGAAATGCAATCTGTCAGATCAGCTGAACATCCCCCACCAGAGCCCTGGCTGCCCATCCATACATTATCGTCAGAAAGGTCTGAACGCATTCCTGTTGGGATACTGGGAGCTTGGAAGTCAAACATAAATGCTGCTCCATATACAACTTTTATCTGCTGCTTCTGTTATCGGGCCATGGCAGAACTGACTGGTATGTGAGCCAAAAGCAGCAAGTCGTCATATGGCAGGGGGACACCATATGGAGTGGCAATGATGATGACTGGCTACTCCTGGCACAAAAGAGACACCTCTAATCATGCACTCCTCTCCAAAGAGCACCAAGAAGATCCTGCACTGCATTGTCAAGGTCTTTTGGTGTCATCTGTTGGGGATCTGAGGGCACCAAGTATGCTTTAATGGCCCTGACAAGGTCACCTGAGGCCTCCACCCACAGCCCCTGCCCAGGGGCTTCATTTCAGTCCAGCTCTGGGCCTACCTGAGCTAGATTGTACGAGTACTGGTCTCCACCACAAAGAACTGTAGGAGTACTGGTCTCCAACACGACATATACATACATGGCCACGGGCCTTGAGGGTCAGGAGCCCAACTCATAGACCAACTCTCTAGCTTGAGCTCAGACCCGTCTCTTCATTATGGTCCTGCGTGGTGATCACAGGGCTCTATCTGATTGTCTTTACCGACACTGGCCCCAAAACTGGCCCTGACATACACATTGACTTCCCAAATTAACTTCAGACCTGCCTCATCACCGTGAATTCTCCTGAAAATTTGAACTCTTTGCTGAACCTGAGCCTGGTCTTTGGGTCTGCCCTGCTCACCTCACTGAGGTGCTGTGGGACTGTGCTGTGGCTAGAAGAGCCCTGTCCCACTGGCTCTGGGCCTGCTCTTGGCTCCCAGCTCCCCATCCCGTAGCGAGCAGGTGGCTCTCACTGCACTCTGGCAGTGCTTCATGATGTTTATGTTTATAACCCAAATTCTAAGCTGAATGAAATCCTACGTCGGAAAGAACTCCTTTTGACATAGTTGACTCGAGGGCATGAAGCCACAGTCCAAACCCCTTTCTTCGAAACCTCAATCCCTGAAAAATGAGCTGTAATTTAATGACTCACTAGCAATTCCACTAAGTAATTTGTATTACGCAAAAAGATCAGGCAAATTCCCTTATTTTTCACCAAACCACTAGGCTTGTGTTACCTCACACATCTTTCTAGTTTCCAAATCCATTATTTTTCCCTTAAAACCTTCCCATTATAAAGTTCATTATTTTCTTTCACTTCTTTTCTACAAGTGGCTCCAGAATCAATGCTTCATGCGGATGTGGAGCCAAGAGGAATCCCATGGCCCGTGGGGCAATGGCCTCACCAGCCATGGCACAGTCCCGCAGCCCCTGGGTGAGGACACCATGACAGACCCAGAGGTCATAGCCAAGCTCAACTAAATCCAGATTATCCAAAGAGTTTATGATGACAAGGCGGGGCTGAGGTCAATCTGGAAAGTTAATGTGTACATTACATCTGGAATATTGTGTCCTGTTCTGGGCCCCTCAGTTCAAGAAGGACAGGGAACTGCTGGAGAGAGTCGAGCACAGGGCAATGAAGATGCCGAAGGGAGTGGAGCATCTCCCGTATGGGGAAAGGCTGAGGGAGCTGGGGCTCTTTAGTTTGGAGAAGAGAAGACTGAGGGGTGACCTCATTAATGGGGATCAGTATGGAAAGGGTGAGTGTCACGAGGATGGAGCCAGGCTCTTCTTGGTGACAACCAACAGTAAGACAAGGGGTAATGGGTTCAAACTGGAACAGAAGAGGTTCCANTTGATTTTGTGTAGGTCAGGTTTAGGTCCAGTGATGGTAGCCAGCTGCTAATACCACCCCATGACTGCCAGACAGGTCCGTAATGAAAAGACAGGTCCCAAGTCAGCTTGGGAAATCAGAGCATGGGTTGAGATCCCTTTTAATAGGGTTCAGGGCCACATGCATATCTGTAGCTTTGGTGGAAAGGAAACTCAGGCAGTAACTGAAGCTCATGACCCCAGCTGGGTCAGGGCCATTAAGGCCTAATGGTGCCCTCAGGGCCCTGACACCATCTCGATCCAAAACACCATTTAACCTTTTCACAGATTCCAGAATCTGCGAGCTCTCCCACTTGCAGGCTGTAAAACCACTCCATTCTTTTCACTCTTCAATCCTTCAAGCATACCTGAGTTTTTTTGTATGAAAAAGACCAGCATTGCAAAAAACTGATTCAGAAGTGCAGTTCCTAGACAAGGGCATCATGCAGCCACTTCTCATCACATTAATAAATACTTTAATTCACAAGTTGCTCTTTTTTTTATTATTATTTTTTTAATAATAGCACTTGGAGAATGTGATGCCCCAGAGCCAAAGCAGAGGGACAGACAGACTCCATTCATTAGATACAGGCTTAGATTGCACAGGTGCAGGTCTCAAGAAAATTCAGTCAGCCTTTGACTTTTGCTCCTTGAACTACTGAAGCCTCTTCAGGGTCAAGGGTACACAATCCTACATGGCAAGCGGGAGAGCTTGTTAGTCAACAATTTTAATATCTCTCAGATGGCTCAAAGAGATTCATAACAATCTTCATTTCTTTGGCCAACTCCTTTATATCCAATGTCCATCATGTCATGTGTGTTCCTATCATTTCCTTCTCAGAAGGCAGTTTGTGCTCTTTATCCGGTTATTTATTTGAGCTGTGTTGAAGGGTTCACAAGGGAGTTGCACAACATGAAGCAGGCCCTGCCTGTTACAGTGAGTCAGAAATTTCTCTGAAAGTTCTACATTTTTTATTGTAAATAGTCCCATGTTTTCCTATAAAGCAAGTTAGACTGAGTTTTACAGCACATCATTCTCTTTGAAGAAGTCAGGACTGCCACTTCTTATCATTTATTGTCTCATGTTTCCTTCATTTCCTGCCTCCTATTTACAATAAATGTTACTGAATTATGACACAAAAAGTTGTCTCACTGACTGAGTTTTCTTCTGTGTGAATGATAAACAAATGTCCTTTTTATGAAGATAAAAATAGTGATTTACCTTGTCATAACACAGTATCTTTTCTTTCAAATTACTTCTGCTTTTCATTCAATTGAAAGAAGTTTGTATGAGTCTTCCTGTCTCCAGTTAGCACTTCTCAAACTAAGCTGCACAGGTTAAGCTGAGGTTCACCATATCTTTTGTGTTGCTATCATCAATGCTTCACATTGTTTCAGGTAGTCATATAGAGCTGGAATTATGGAACTATGGTACTGAAAGGAACTGCAGTCCAAATATGTTTGGGAACTATAGCTGTTAATAATAATGAGGAACCAGTAAATTAGGGAGAGGACTTTTACATGTGTCATGTTCTGAGCCATCTGCCTTTGCTGAACATCCTCTAACAGTAAGAAGTGGGCTAGAAAAGGAGAACAGGGATATCATACAGACCTGTTTTTCTTCCCATTAAAAGATTTTACACTCCAGCACGTGACAGACTGAGGCTGGAAACCTGAGCAGCCACACCAAAGCTTCAAAACCACAATCAGCTGTCACTATTCCTTACCCAAATAACCCAGGCATCTACCATGCATGCCTAGGAAAAGGACCACGTTCATTTGTGTACAGGAACAAGCACACTGGACGGTGCATGCTGACTGGCACTGGTGAGGAGGCACACTCCTTTTACCATGTCCTAGACTTCATTTGCTTTGGAAAGAGCCCAGGGTGCTGGATGCAAGCTCACCCAGAGCCACAAACATGAGGTAGGCATGAAAATTAGTACTGAAATGGTCCAGTAAAATTATCTCCTGGAAAGATTCTAGAGGGACTGTTTGACCACTTGAGATTCAGTCAGAGATTCAGCTGATGGCTACTCCGACTATGCATTGCTAAGAAAACCAGCCACTTTTGCTTCTGCATCCAAAAATGGCTATGAGGGAAAACTCTTACATGGACTGTGAGACCAAACAGCCAAGGAAGACTGGATTAACCTGAGCTAGCAATGACAGCTATGACAGTTGTTCGCTCACTCTCCTCCCCCCCACAGAAATAGGGAAGGGAATCAAAAGGAAAGGGAGAAACTCGTAGACTGAGATAAACACACTTTAATAAAACAACAAAGTAATACTAATATACCATTACTACTACTACTATTAATAAAATGACAATAGAATATAAAATAAAAGATACCCAATGCAATTCCTTACAAACTCTATCTGCACCGAGCAGCCAGTCCCAGGAAAGAGCAGCTGGTCCTGAACAGCCACTGCTGCGGGAAGAAGAGAGAAAAAGGCAGAAAGGCCCATCCGCAAAACCTCAGGATGGCAAAAGGCTGAACTAAAGGACCTCCTGAACAAAAATCCACCGCAACGGAGCAGAAACCAGAACGGGTCTCCTGTTGTAAACAAGTGACCACCATCATGTAAATTATATTGCCCTGGTCAAAAGCCCATAAGACACTCTGAAAAGTAACTATGACCAGATCAAAAATAATAAGTGAGATGCTGTAACCCATTTTATTTTCCATTTTTGCATTTGTTTTATACATAAGTAAATGTGTACAGTTTCACTTGAGAATGGCAGGCATTTCACTTCGTGGTGCAGATTAAAGGTGGATGGCAGCATAGGATCTACAGAGGGATCTGGACCAGCTGGATCGATGGGCTGAGGCCAATTGTCTGAGGGTTGACAAGGCCAAGGGCCGGGTCCTGCACTGGGGCCACAACAACCCCATGAATGCTGCAGGCTTGAGGAAGAGCAGCTGGAAAGTTCCTGGCAGAAAAGGACCTGGGGGTGTTGGTGACACTGGCTGAACAAGAACCAGCGTGTGCCCAGGTGGCCAAAACCGCCACCAGCATCCTGGCTGGTATCAGGAATAGTGTGGCCAGCAGCACTAGAGAAGTGATCGTTCCACTGTACTCGGCACTGGTGAGGCCCCACCTTGAATATTGTGTTCAGTTTTGGGCCCCTCACTAAAGAAAATACATTGAGGTGCTGGAGCGAGTTCAGAGAAGGGCGACGAAGCTTGTGAGGAGTCTGGAGCACAAGTGTTATGAGGGAACTGGGCCTGTTCAGCCTGGAGAATGGGAGGCTGAGGGGAGACCTTATCTCTGTCTACAACTACCTGAAAGGAGGTTGTGCATGGAGGGTGTTGGTCTCTTCTCCCAAGTAGCAAGTGATAGGATGAGAGGAAATGGCCTCAAGTAGTGTCAGGGAAGGTTCAGATTGGACATTAGGAAAAAATTCTTCCCAGAAAGGGTTGTGAAGCATTGGAACAGGCTGCCCCAAGAAGTGGTGGAGTCACCATCCCCAGAGGTGTTTAAAAGATGCATAGATGAGGTTCTCAGGGACATGGTTTAGTGCTAGAGTTAGGTTATGCTTGGAATCGATGATCTTCAGGGTCTCTTCCCGCCTAAAGGATTCTATGATTCTATGATATTTTTAAATGAACATTAGGCTCAGTAATTAAATCTCCAATAGGAAACAGTCAAACCTTATTAAGGAGGATTCAGATTTACTTTTGAGCACAGGATTACCCTAACCACCACCACTGTCCTGCTGAAAAATGGTCTGAATTAAATTTGATTTCAGGAGTGTGGTACTTCTTGTGCACAGAAATAGATTTCTCACTGTATATGGTATCCCATTAGGTACTGTCAAACCCTGTAAAGTATCAAGTGCCACAGAGGTGGAAAGGAAAAGAAAAAGACGATGAAGGGATGAAGGAATTTTTCTCTAGTATAATAGTTAGATCAAACCTGCAAGTTTCTGAGACCACATGCAATGTCCTTTGGGAGTTCAAACAGTTTAATGTGTTTGTTAAGCTGGCACAATTTAATTGGTTTATTTGGGGCATCTTTATGAAAATTACCTCTTATGTATTAACAAAAAAAGAAAAAAAGCAAGATCTTCTTTTGGGGTTTCACATTCTGGAAGTCTGAGAGGGAATAAATGAGAAAAAAAATCACTTTTTCTTTCCAGCAGAGACTGGTGGTTTGTAAATGCTTGCACTCATTCTTGGTCATGGAAACAGGATCACGGCAGTGTGGTGAATGCCTTAACTGGGATTTGTTTTCCATTCCCACAGCAGGAGTTATGCAAAGGTCATAATTCAGTCAGAACGGCAGAACCGAAGTGAAACTTGCCTCTGTCAGCTGTTAGGGAGTTCATAAACAGTTCGGGTAGACCAGGTGCCATCACCTTTCATGTTGCAAATGCTTCCCTGAGAGCACTCAGGGTCCTGTCCCATTGGGAAGGAACAGACGAGTTTTGCCTCTTGTCAAGGCAGTAATTTTCTATATCTGGATGAGGTTTAACTAATATCTCTGACTTGCATGATCAAGTTTCACATTCATTCATCTGCTGGTGGTTCATCCATCTGCCTGGAGAAGAGAAGGCTCAGGAGGATCTTATGAATGTATATTCATACGTGAAAGGAGGATGCAGAGAGGATGGAGCCAGGCTCTTTTCAGTGGCACACAGTGACACGACCGGAGGCAGTGGGTACAAACTGAAACACAGGAGGTTCCCTTGAACATCAGAAAATGCTTTTGCACTGTGAGGGTGACTGAGCACTGGAGCAGATTGCCCTGGGAGGTTGTGGAGTCTCCATCCTTGGAAATACTCATACACCATCTGGACATGGTTCTGGGTAACGGGCTTTGGGTGGCCCTGCTTGAGCAGGAGGGGTGGACAAGATGACCTCCAGAGATCTCTTCCCACCTGCAACCATTCTGTGTTTCTACGATTCTTTAATATATATGATAATATGTAGCCTCAGTGTACATAGTACATGTGATATATAATCCTACACTGCTTAGACAATGCGTGATTTGCAGATATCACCCAATTATAAATGTCTTTTGAAATGGCTCGCTCTCAGATGTGGACTCTCATATCAGTTTGAGGCACCTCTTGACCTTTGAATGCCTTTCTGTGCCTGGGGAACAGAAAGTCCTTTTACTGTGTAAAACATCTTGAGCACATCTTGTACATCGTATGTCTGATGTACACAAAGAAATAATCTCAATGGAAATAGTTCAGAGGCATCCAAAAATAACACATCAGAGATCAATACCATGTTCCTCAATGGCAGTATTTTCATCAAGAAAATGTTTGCCACTCCTCACAAGGTCCCTTCTCAAAATATTCAGCATGCTTTGCATGCAGTCTACTTCCTTTCCCTGTATGGCTCATATTTTTCCAGGAAGATGAAAGCAATGTTATGACATTGTTACTAGATAAACATATAAAGTAAGTTCATATAATGTGCAAGCAGCAATGAAGCAGCCATAAAAACACTTCCTCTTGTGTAAATTCAGAAGGGAGTAGAAAAACAAATCATTGTGAAAAATATTTCTTACTATCCATGCTTGTGTTTCATGTTCTGCTTATTTTATGTGCAAGGACTAGATAGAGGAGTTTTGCGTCATGGACAGCATGTACTGCATGTGGCGACAAATGTGGCACGAAGTACCCAAGGGATAGCAAAAGAGTGGAACATAACATTGCCCATTGCTGCTGGCCTGGGATCATGGAAACTTACTCAGAAGAGCTTCCCTAGTTACTTCTCATACCATGTTCCTCATATCTTCCTTGAGCCCACGGGCAGAAGACAGATGTGATCTTGGAAGGATGTGGTCTTTAGTTAGTGATCGTAGTTAAAGTTTGTGACCGTAATTATTGTAATGAAGTTAATTATTTTGTTCCTGCCTAGACTCGAGGAGTAGGTGACCAAAGGGAGTAAAACCATGTAAACACATAGAAACTACCTGAATTTTAAACCTCTTCCCAGTGGAACCCGGGAAACCTGTTCAATTCCTTTTCTCCAGCTGAACCAGCGGCTTTTCAAAGTGTTCCTGACTGGAATGCTCAAATTATAGAAATAAATGGCATCCCCTTACTGAAGGAAATATGAGAGAGGTAAAGGAAAGCCTTTTCTGAAATTTGGTAAAGCCCACTGCACCAAAAGCATTTTGAAATTTAATACACAATTATACTGTTATTACATAAGTGTAATAAGAGTGTCATATCATGTATTACCTTTTGCACAAGCATTTGCTTCAAGGCCAAAATGTCACACAGGGAGATTAAGAATGGATTTCAAAGTCTGCAGCTGATATCTACAACCTGGAGCTGTCTCCACAACAACAGCATCACATGTATCACATGTATGCTGGAACATGCTCCATATTTTTTTTTTTTTTTTTTTTTAGTTCAGTGACAACTGGGATATTTGGGATAAATCTTGGAATCCAGCATATTCCTTATAGGACCATTTAACCACTCCAGGCAGCTAAGGAAGGAAATTCTCAGGACTGCCCTCCCCACTGCAGTGCAGCATGGCCACCTCTGCCATTCCCAGGCCCTTTTGGACGAGGGAATGGTGGCATCTGCATGCATTTCCTATTAATGTTTAATCACTAATGAGAGTACAGACGTCAGAATGTTGCTGCTATCTTTCTCCCCACCTCATGTGAGGTTTACAGGCAATCAACTCTTGGCTCAGGGCTCTTGTTAGAAAAATCTGTATCGTATTTCTATATTGCTGTATGTAATAAGTACGCACAACGTGTAATGAGGGCAAAGGGCAGAATAAGGCAGGAAATCATGTAGGAGTGCTGTGAACAGATCCTACAAAGAATCCGTACAGTATTTTCGTGCTGCTTCATGCTGTTTGCCTCTCAGTCTACCTCAAATCACAGTACAGGTTGGATCACTGGAGATCTCCCCACAGCTCTGCTGAACCCCTTGAAGCCCAGCAAGTCTCCCTGTCATTGAGGGCTGCCTGGGAAGAGCTGGCAGGGTTTAATCAGTATTATGATGAAATCCAGTGAATCAGAAGGACCCATAATTTAGCTATAAATCACACTTTATTACCAATGTCACTAAATCAATAAGCATTAAATCAAAACATCAAGTTCAAAGAACACCTTGTAGGAGAGAAATAAAATTCAAAGGTAAATACATCCACCAGCAGAAATGCCTAATCTTCTGCAGACGGGACTTTTTTAGAAGAGTAACACGATGTGAATATTGGTGCAATCACATTTTGATCACTGTAGCTGATCACAGATATTCTTTGTCCTTTTTTTCTTGTTACACATATCCTTTAATATACACTCTCATGCCTCATTGATGACAAATAGATGTCAAGTCAGATGAAATACACCTCCAGTAGGTGTTCTGGAGAGTATAGGACAGTGGTCAGTGGGACATGAGAAAAAGGTTCTGCACCTAGAGGTGCTGGACACTGGAACAGGCTCCCCAGGGAGGGGTCACGGCCCCAACCTGACCGTGTTCAAGAACAGACTGGATAATGTGCTCAGACACACGGGGTGAGCTGTGGGGTGTCCTGTGCAAGGACAGGAGCTGGACTCGATGATCCTGTGGGTCCCTTCCATCTCAGGACATTCTATGATTATATGAAAGCTGCTACTCTCATCCCATCTGTGGAGTTCTGCAGAAAACTGGATACACTGGGAAGCTGACCCAGTGACAAAAATAAATAGTTACTTTCTGTAGAACTGGTTCCCAAGGGTATCGCACTGAGTAGCTTCACAGGCATTAGAGAGGTAGAAGCGAGATGCTGTACATGGGGACAGAGTAGCAGCATGGAGAAAAACCTCTTGGCAATGGTGCTGAGTTCTGCCAGACTACAGCATTCCCATTACTGCTGGCACAGCTTGCTCGATCCTGTACGAGGAAAGTATGTAGTTGTATTTTATAACCCAGTGTATCAAGGAGATGAGATAACTTCCTAAAACTGATGGATATTTGCACAGAGGGAAAGGTAAGTGATAAAAAGGAGGATTTTATGTCAAGGGTCCAACAAAATGCCAGTTAGAAAATTGAAAGTTTTAGATGCAATTTCTTTTTAGGTTGTGTGATTAAATAATGGAGCAGCTTGCAAGAGAGAATGAGTACCTGCTGTTTGAAGTATTGCCTGAATTATTTTTCTTAACAAATATATTGCATTCACTTCCTTAAGCACATGTGTATTCTTCCTTAACACATGCCTATCTTTCTCTAGTAAAAGTTAAGTCTAAGTTCAGAGTAGGTATGCAGAGTGGTCTTTTAGGCCAGAACCCCCATCTATGAATTCTTGTTTTTAAATCATCACCCTTTTCCCTTATGAGTCATAGGAAGGAAAATGTGGTCTGTATTTCCATGGATGTTGTCAGGCTTTGCTCAGAGCTACTGCATGACAAAGTAACTGGTCACTTTTGCTCTATTTTTGATGCAATGCAGAGTAAAATTTAATGTTCCCTGAATTTATGCAATGGTTCAGTTACATTTTGTGTCTCTGTTCTTTTACTAGTAAGTCCCCAAACTGGATTTTTTTTCCAGTTGTTGAGCACTGAGATAAGAGATTCAATCAACTGTGTAATTCCAAGAGCTTTTTAAAGCACTGGTTAATTCAGAGACTTGCAGCATGGTTGCTCTTCCCTAAGTTGATCACTTCACACTTACTGCCTCTGAGTCCCCTTGTCATTTTATTACTCTGTAATTTGGTATTATGATATTCATCACTAAGTCTACAATCATCAGGAATCTGTTTTTTTCCCCTTTTCTCACTCGTATGCAGAGACTTCTGTGCCTGCTCTCCCTTAAATTTACCTCATCTTTCCCCCAAAATTTCTCTTACCCTTCTCAATACTGTGCTTAGCTCTTCCAAATTCTGCATCAGTCTCCAGATCTTCCCAGATATATCCCTTTACTTACTGGTCTCCAAGGGCTGCCAATTCTGGCCCTTCTTCCTACTGACACCCAGTTCCCATTCTCTTTCCATTACTTTTTGGAGTTTGAATTATTTTTTTCTCCTAGATTCTGCAATGTGTCTCTTTTTCCAACTCTATTTATTCCTTTCCTTTCGTTTCTGCCCCTAGACTCTCTTGGTCCTTACGTGATTTGCCCGCAGTACGGTATTTTTTCTTAGTTTAAAAGGTATCCATTTCTACATATTTCTCATACCTTGAGTCTCTTCTCTAATTCTAGCTACCAGTGTTCTCAAACAACCAGACTTAAATACTATTAAAATTCTAATCTCATGATTTCTTTCCAAATTCCCACCCACGTTAGTCCCTAGTCTCACTCCTGGATCCCTCTGTCCAGACATTTTGTGTCTGCCTCTATTCCCATTGACCTCCATCTTCTAGCCCATCTGGCCATTATGCTCTGGTTTGCCCATTTCTCCTGTATTTCAGAAAGTCTGCTAATCCCCCCCCTTTCTTTTCCCCTAAGGGCTTGTCATTGTTGTTGTTGTTGTTGAAATCCAGGCAGAATTTGAGGCAGGTAGAAAAGAAGTTATCTTACCAGCAGAAACATTTCCTTCCTTTCAAATGCTCAAAAATAGGAAGGCTGAAAATAATTTCTTGGGTCTTTTTGTTTGATGAGGAAAAGAAATTTCAATGTCAAGAGCTTATGCATAGAAAAATGCAAAATGATTGCAAACAATTTTGATGGTATTGGTCTTATCCCTGGGTGGTGCTCTCACTCCCACCAATCATGTAAATGCAAGGGTCAGAATGAGCGCTCAGCAAACACTGAACACACAAAGGTGTGATTATCCTTTGAGTAATAATTTAACCATGTCTAGGGTCAAATAAAGTACCGATGATTACATGATTTGGTTTATAAGCAATAAAAAGCCTATAAAACCAACGGCATAGCAAAGGAGTATTTTCACTACCAGACACTGGAATCAGAGTTGATGATGCAGGTATTCTTTTGATGTTTGTCAGTCCAGTTGTGATGAAATATTTAACCAGATCAGCATCCTTTCTGCTTTCCTATTCCAGTGGATTACGGGGATATGCTGAATCCTGATATTCCACTTAGCATTCATTGCTTTAAATAGTAAATACAGCCCAGCTTGATGTCTCCCCACAGCTGGTACCTGCATTTAATTGTGATTCAATTGATTTAGTCCAGGCAACTGATTTTCCTCAATAAATAATGGCACATGCCCAACTTCTCTCCTAGGTGATACCTGGGCAAAACCAGTAAAGAGTCCAGTGCAGAGGGACCAAGGTGGCGAGGGGTCTGTGACCCGTGGCCTGTGAAGACATGTGGAAGGAAACGAACTTCTTTAATCTGATAAATAGGAGAGGAAAAAGAGGGGAGAGGGAGGAGCAGGGTGAGGGTGCTGAACAGGCTCCCCAGGGAGGTGTCACGGCCCCAACCAAGAACAGACTGGACAGTGTCCTCAGACACTGTGAACTGTGGGGTGTCTGTGCAGGGACAGGAGTTGGAGTCAGCCCTTGTGGGTCCTTCCAACTCAGGACATCTTGTGATTCTATGAAATTACAGGCGAAATAAATGAAATAACTGGAAGGGTGGCTACAAAGAGAAGAGAACCAAACTCTTCACAGTTATATCAAGTAACATAAGAAGGGGCAACAGCACAAATTGCTGCCTGGCAGGTTAAAGTTGCACATTAGGAAAAACTCCTTCCCCAGATGTTGGTGCAGGCCTGTGGCAGTTGAACAGGCATGTGGAAGATCTCTGACTTTGAAGCCTTACACAACTTGGCTGGATAAAGACACAGCTGCCCTAATCTGGGGCTTTTATAGTCCTGCAGTGAACAGAAGGTTGGATGGGAAATCACAGAAGTCCTTTCCACCAGCTCCACTGGGACAGAATCAGAGAATCATAGAATCATTTTGTTGGAAAAGAATCTCAAGATCATCGAGTCCAACCACAACCTAACTCTAGCACTAAACCATGTCCCTAAGAACCTCATCTAGGTATGTCTTAAACACCTCCAGGGGTGGTGACTCAACCACTTCCCTGGGCAGCCTGTGCCAATGCCTGACAACCCTTTTCATATATAAATCTTTTCTAATATCCAATCTAAGCCAGGGACCTCTGGAGATCATCTAGTCCAACCTACCTGCTAAAGCAGGTTCACCTAGAGAAGACTGCTCAGGAATGTGTCCACATGGGTCCTGAATGTCTCCAGAGAAAGAGACATACAAACATCCTTGTATCCTTGCATCCATATGGTTCCCACTCACCACCCAGTCTTTCCTGAAGCTTGCACATTCCTCAGCACCTTTCGCCATCTGCTACTAGAATACTGGTGACAGTTGTCCTCCCAGTGCTGACTTCTTCCAATGGAAGCTCAAATGGAGCATCTTGGAAGAGTGGACACCCACCACCCATAGCACTTGGCCTTCTTCAGTTGCCGCTCTCCAGACCAGATGACCTTCACTGTGGAGTGAATTACTGTTCTCAGTTTTCTGGATAGTGAGTATGGAAAGGTTAGCTTTCATATGTCTGAGCAGAAGGGGTTCCCACTGAATCTTTCCTGGCAGAAGATCTGCAGAAACTTAAGAAGAAATGAACAACATAGCACAGATACTCCAGAGTAGCCTTGAGGACTCACTTCTATAACAGTGCAGAAAATAATAATAAATAGTCACTACCCTATTTTATTTAACATAGATATTGCACTGTGCAAGGATTTTGGCTTATATTTGATGTTGGGATCCTCCCCTGAGCTGCCTTTTTCATGAGTATGGATAGAGGAGACACAGACTAGAGAGAGAAGGCAAAGAGATGGGGGGCAACCTCTTTCAAATTGTTGTCCTAAGCTCTTTTAGATTATGTCTAAAAGACCAGGTTAGGATTCATGAAACCACTGTGTACTTGGGGGATATTATCCACATCCTTGGTGCATATTCTGTATGTTCTTCATTAAGGAAAAAAAATAAAATAAAAAAAATAATAATTTAAAAAAAATAAAAAAATATATATATATAAATAAAGAGAAGACACAGAAACACATAAATTGCCCAGCACTCCATTTCTCTCAGTGGCCTGTCTTTAACAGCAGATGGTTGGAGGCAGCTTTAGGCAAGCACAAGAACATCTCGTGATACTTCCCTGATGCTTCCCAGTGTATGTGTCTTAGTGCCATGGTTTAACCCCAGCTGGCAATACAACCACGATAGCCGCTCGCTCACCCCCTCTCCCACCTCCACCCCCTCCAACAGGGGAGAGAATCAAATCTTGGATTGAGATAAACACAGTTTAATAAAATAACAAAATACTAATGCACTACTTGTAAATATATGTATATAAGATAGAAATAAAAGATACTCAAGGCAATTCCTCATGAACTCTGTCCACAACTGAGCAGCCAGTCCCAGCAAGCCACACCTGGTCCTAAAGCCGATTCCAGAGAGAGAAAAGAGAGGAAAAAGGCAGAAAAGACCAGAGTTCTCTGCAAAACATCAAAAAAGCCAGATTAAATATCCTGCACAGACCTCCCGGGGCTGTGCTCTAGAAAGAGAGCAAGAGATAGCGGAAGAAACAACTCTCCTTAAATCTGGAGCATGACGCTAATGGGGTGGAACACTCTTATTGATCAATCTGGGTGTCAATCAAGCTCTGCCCCATCCATCCCCTTCCTCGCTGCCTCACACCTGTGGGCAGAGCTCAGAGGGTCCTTGGCTCTCAAACCAGAGCAATTAGAAATATTAACCCTGTGCTGGGCTGTTATCTGCTTATTCTCAAAGTAAATCCAAATAATGAGCATGCTAGCTACGAAAAAGAAAGGTTTCTAACTGCATGAAGAAAATTAACCCATTTTCAGTCAAACCAGCTCACTTAGTTTGCTTCTCAGCTGGAGTGCTATTGCCTTTAATAGTTCTTGAAGATATTTTTTGTATTTACTGAAGCTTGTACCAAGTTCATGTGGCGCACAGTTTAACTATTTGTGAATGAAATACTTCTTTAAGTATTTGTGATTGTTTTGAACACACTGTCTGATCATTTCACTGAATCCTCTTTGTCTTGTATTACTAGCCTTTCATGTTTTAAAGGTGTTCTATAGCTTTAATTGCCTTGTTGACTGTAAAGTCATCTAACAGAGATCTTGTGACTAGTATGAATCAAGTCTGAATAGACAGATGTGTTTGAGTAAGCACACAAAGAAACAGCAGAACAACACTCCTTTCGAGTGGCTTGTGCTGATAACAAAGGGTGCTGGTTCCAGCAATAAAACTGATGAACATATTGCTTTTGGGAAGCCTGTAAGGCCTGAACCCTGATAAGTTTGCAGCAGAGATAACTCATCGATGGAAAGCGGTGCATTTACAGAACATCACACATGCTATTCTTTTATCTGTTACAGATCAACAGGAAGACAGATCCTACCAAAGAACTGCCCCACAGTAACTGTGGACATCTGCAACATATTGAAGATGTGACCAAAAATTGGATTGTCGTTGCCGGTCAACGAAAGCCTTGGAGATGTGATGACAACTCAACAGCCCGTGTCCTTTATCATCAATGCTGCATCCAAGTGATCCGGGCAAGACCTCTGGCATACACACATTTTGGTACTTGTGAATATATGGATGTGAGAATGTAGTTTAATGAAATCTCATCCCTTACAAATTTTGGAAATGAGTATCACCTTCCCCTTCCATAAGGTACCGCACTGAGTTCTGTTACACTAATTTCTCACAAAATCATATTTTGGTAGGGTCAAGACATAAAAGAGGTCATGCTTTTTCATAGAAAGACGCCCAATAGTTCTGAGGTGACCTATGTAGAAAGCACCCAAATAGAAAGGGGGGAACCATCTGGGGAAGTTTGAAGGGAGCTGATAGAAGGCTGCAGCCTACCACTTTAGACATGACTGAACATCAGCGCTACCTTTCCCTGCAGAAAGCGCATGTGTCAAAAACCCCACAAACTACCCTGAGAAGGCAACACCTTTCTTTTCTTCCAGGGAATTCCCCGCTTGTCTTCCATGCCTTTCCTTAAGGGATTGTATCCATCTGTTGCAGCATCCCAGCTACATGAGCCACCAGCCATTCCAATACTGCTATAGCTCCATGACTGCAGCTGGGGCTCTAGTTCTTCCAACTCAATTCCCAGGGTGTGTGTATTTGCATACACACCCTTGCCACTGTTGTATCACTCCTGAGGTGTCTCGTACCAATCACCCTGTATTCCCTGCTTGTAGTCTCCATCTCCAGACATTCCTAGTACAAAGCTCTCCTCACCAGACTGGCCAACCTGCTGGCAGAGTTGGGTTTTTTTGTGAGGTGGATCTCCTCTTTCTACATCAGCCCTTGTTCCTAAAAGAAGGTCCCATGGTTGCAAAAGCCAAATCCTTGACAACACCACGAACTGCACAAGGCGTTGATCGTGCCCTCAACCCTCACCTCCAGAGCCATGCAGTCACTTGTGATGCGTTCAGGCTCTTCCATGACACCACCTCTTTCATGCAGATGAGCAGTGCGTGGTTGCAGTCCAACCCAGACAAGCCTCAGCAGTCTTTCTGTGATTTGACACACCTGAGCCCCTGGTAGGCAGCAAACCTCCCTACATAGTAACTCAGGTCAGCAGATGGCCACCTCCCACCACTACTACTTGCTTTCTATTGGTGTTGATGCATGGTTCAGGCCCAGCTGCCTCTTACGCTTCCCAAGACATGGCTTTGTCTATCTTTTTTGTAACCAGGGCACTGAACCTATTCTGCCATTGCAGATCTGCAGGTGGAGAAGAAGCCTTCCTCCCACTGCCAGAAATAATAAACTTTCAGTGTTCCCTGTCTTGGGAGTCTCCATTTGCCTCACAGCTGATCACAGATTCTGTTGGCTGCTTCATCGCAGACAAAGGTTCAGGATCCTGTCTCTTCAGGTTATCAGTGGAGATCTGGTCAATCCCTTTTGCATCTTTCTTGATACTGGGCAGGCTGCCTATCTCCTCCCACAGCTCTTTAAGTTGGCAGCACAGCTTTCCCCCTCAAGGGCGTGCAGGGTGCCATTTCTTTATAGACACCAGTGCTTTAACATTCAGAGCCAAGAGTGGTTCATAGATCTCTAGATAATGATTCATAGCCTTAACTGCAAGATTGCCCTTTCTAACAAATGGAAATATTCAGGCAAATATCTGCTAGGGAAGCAAAACATTCAACACCAAACAAAAATGGGATTGAATATCAAGGGAGAAGATTCAATGGAATTTCGTAGTTTTAATCCACCATAATATTTTTGGCCTGGTTTCCTAAAGACTTATTCATACTGTCTCTCTTTGACCATTTATCCATGTCAGGTAACTTTTTAGCTTGGGATTCCTTGCAGGAAAAAAACAAAAACAAAAACAAAAAACAAAAACAAACAAACAAAAAAACCTAATTAGAGATCTCAAGGGATCAAAATTCTGCACATTAGTTTAGTCAAGAACCTGCGTAGAGGCCATGATGCCATACACAGTGAAGTGTGAAGTGAGGAAGCTCTTTGAGTTCCATGGTCCAACAAAAAGAGCTGGAGGTGACTGTCCATATGAAGGAAGGATAAAGGATAAGAGATAAGGAGCTAGAGCGTCAAACAGAAACCACAAAGAGACACGTGCACTGTGAAAAGTAAAATGGATGCAGCAAGGGCTGTTTGTTTCCTGTGTGCCCCATTCCAACACCTCGTATCATGGAATCATAGAATCCTTTCAGTTGGAAGAGACCCCCAGGGTCATTGAGTCCAAACACAATCTAACCCAACTCTGGCACTAAACCATATCCCAGCTGCCATTCTTAGGGAATGCTTTTCACCACTACAGCTCTTAGATTTTGCACCTGAATGAAACCTGATGTCCAAATCTGAATGTGCCCTGTAAATAATTATCTTCAATAGAATAACATGGCTGATATTTTCAGTGTTTTCTGAGGTGCCTGAGTACCCCATTTCCCTTAATTTAACCTTCAAGCACTGAAAGGGGCCCGAAATCCCCAGCCCATGCCTTTTGATTTTATTTATTCATGACATAGCAGAATTACATTTGCTCAAGAAACATTTTACATGTTTCCTTGTCTTGTCAGGGATTCAGCTTTGAATTTTATCCTTTATGAGACTTGTCTGTGAATCTGTAACTGCAACGGCTGCGTGGGAACAGACAGACCTTTTGTTTAGAAGTTTATAATTATGACCTTGACTTTCAGGTAATATTTTGCCTAAACTCTCAGTGTCTGCCACACCCTTTGGGCTGCATTCCTTGCCTCTTTCAGAGGCTGCCCATGTAATGTGATGTCGTGTCGTGGAGGCACCCCAAAAAGACTCCAAGAAAATAATAAACCAACCTTCGTTCAGAATGGAAACCAAAATGACAGACCGAAACCAAACAACAGAAACCAATGCAAGTGGGGGGGGGGGCATAATTCGAAATCAGTCAGCACTCCGGCAACATTTAATAAACTGCAGGTTCAATGTACTAGTTGGGGATGTTATCACCATGCAACCACATAATAACAGTGCACAGCGTGCATGCACTCAAAAGAAGAAGAGGCCTCTTTCACTCAAGGGTGCTCAGAAGAAATAATCGCTTGCCCTGGGCAGGGCAAGGGCTCACTCAAGGGTATATTCAGAAGAAAAATAAAAGCACTTACCAAGAAGAAGGTGAGGCCTCCCTTAGATGGCATCGCTGATCTCGGAGAGGGCTCCGACCGCAGTCCCACTGCTCCAAGAAGACCACTTGAAGGGGATCTTTGCAGGGGCCCCGTTCTATAGCCTGGTCAGATCTGGCTGTGGCCATTACAAGCTGGGCCAGAAGCTTTGCTGGGTCTGGGCACCTCATTGGCTGAGGACCTTGTCTGTTGACCGGGGTCCCACCCTCCTGCTCCCCTGGATGCAGGAGGTCAATGTGCGGAATCATTGGGGTAAGGGGCCATGGCTGTTGTCACCAACCAAGGTGAGCAGGTGACAGCGGTCACAGTGGGGCACAAGAGGTTTTAAAGAGCCATCAGCTGCCCTATNTAGTTGGGGATGTTATCACCATGCAACCACATAATAACAGTGCACAGCGTGCATGCACTCAAAAGAAGAAGAGGCCTCTTTCACTCAAGGGTGCTCAGAAGAAATAATCGCTTGCCCTGGGCAGGGCAAGGGCTCACTCAAGGGTATATTCAGAAGAAAAATAAAAGCACTTACCAAGAAGAAGGTGAGGCCTCCCTTAGATGGCATCGCTGATCTCGGAGAGGGCTCCGACCGCAGTCCCACTGCTCCAAGAAGACCACTTGAAGGGGATCTTTGCAGGGGCCCCGTTCTATAGCCTGGTCAGATCTGGCTGTGGCCATTACAAGCTGGGCCAGAAGCTTTGCTGGGTCTGGGCACCTCATTGGCTGAGGACCTTGTCTGTTGACCGGGGTCCCACCCTCCTGCTCCCCTGGATGCAGGAGGTCAATGTGCGGAATCATTGGGGTAAGGGGCCATGGCTGTTGTCACCAACCAAGGTGAGCAGGTGACAGCGGTCACAGTGGGGCACAAGAGGTTTTAAAGAGCCATCAGCTGCCCTATTGAAAGCTCAGACCTCATTGGGGTGTGCGCAGCTGCCACATACAGGTTTGACTTCATTAGCCAAAAGTGCTTATTTGAAAAACTGCAGATGTGCCTCTGTGTCACGGTCTAGGTAAAACGATCGTCAGGCAAGCTCAGGCCCTGCAGTAAGGAGTGCATTTATTTTTTCGTATATTTGACTCAACATCGTAGCATTTTGCACCAAATACAGTAAAAATGGAAGGCTGGCCATAACGGTGTGTGAAGGTTGGTTTATAACAATATAGGGTGTGACTCCAGCAGACGATGCTCCATTGTATGTGACCTCTCCATGACCAGTGCCTTGGTAAAGAGAATAAGCTAATGACAACCTCAAGGGGGAGAGTACCTAATGAGTGCAAATTTCCTTTAACATTTGCCTGTAACACTAAAGAAATGGGGCATACAGTCTTGATGTAGCCACAAGCACTTTGCTACTGGGAGACTGAGAATATAGATCCAAAAGCAAGTCCTATTTTGAAATTTCAAAATTGCAACAAGAAAAAATCTGTTAATTTATAACAGGAACAAAACTTTTATTCCAAAATAAATTAAATGCAAATGCTACGTTGTGCATTTGTGTTCCTTGCTTGTTTTTCCAGATACGTGACACCTGAGATAGCAGAGTGTTAATTTCTAACATAAAAAACTTGCACACAACGTATGAAGGAACATTGGCAGATGGGAGAACCCAAATCATACCCAATCCCAGCTACCCCAGGCCCATCACAGGAGGGTGAGCAACCTGTAAAAGGCTCATTTATGTGAACACACACAAACACACATGGGCACGGCTGCACAATTGCAGGCGGGGAAACCCTCATATTCCTGTCGGAGAAAGGAGACCATGCCCTAGTTCTTCTCAGGGCTGCTCCAGGAAACCCTCAGCCCCATGGCCCAGGTGTGAAACCCATCGTCATTAGTCAGACAGAGATTTTCCCTCTCTTCTCTCTCTCTCTCTCTTTGCCTAGGGATATGGGACACACAGGGTGTGGGGAAACATTTCAGAATCTCACTAGTCTTGCTATAAGATGTTCAGAGGAGGAACCAAAGGTGGGAAAAGGGAGCAATCAATGGGATTTGGAGAGGAACAAACATAGGAAAAAAGAATAAAGGCATGAGAGGTCAGGCGCATGTAAACAGCTTATTGGTTAGTAAATTTGTCTGTCCATGCCCTGATCCCCATCAGCACAGTTTGTCCTGTCTTCTCATTGAACTCAATTTCTACCTCTTTTCCTGAGTCGAGTTCTGTTTATTCTGTCTGTAGGGAGGTCTGAGTGCCAGCAACATTAACACTTCGTGAATACATTTAACTTTTCTTTTAGCTATAGCCTTATTCAGCATGACTGTAGATAAGCGTAGCAGCAAACAATCATTGGGGCTTAAGGAACATTTTTAAAAGAGGTACCAAGGCCTCATATTTGTTCTGAGACTGTTTGTTTTGTTTTCAGTGAATACCGTTTAATTTAATTGTCTTGTCCCCCTAGAGTGGGGCTGTGGGTCGGAGAGCTCACATGGCAGCAACTGGAGCAGTTCAGGCGTGTGAGTGTGTGAGCACCAGCGAGTGTCCAGGGAGTACACCAGGGACACCAGAAGGGTGCCGGACAACTACTGGAGAGATCGTGAGGTCTGAGGAGGTCAACAGACGGATCTGTTTGTGTGCGTGTGCATGTGTGTGTGTGTGTGTGTGTGTGTGTGTGTGTGTGTTCATGTGTGGGAGACAATGGAGGAGAGCAAGGATGCAGGAACAGCTACTGAGCTGATGTGCACCTCCTGCAAATACCTGCTCAGTCTTGATCCGGGCTGGACCTGGTGGCATGGACCTGTGGCAGTCTTGCCTCTGCTGATGTACCAGATTCTGCAGCTCCCTATGAGAAGCATCATCAGAAAAGAGCCACAGCAGTTAAATTAGGGACTGGAGTATCCCCAAGGAAGCACGCAGCATGTGTTATCCGTGAGTACAGAGTGTCAGGCGATAGCTGGGTTTGAACAAATTAATGCTTAAACATCGTAATGACAGTGTTTGTTTATTAAGCATCAACATGCTTGGGGTTAAATAAAATCCGTAAGATAGGAGACCTGGCTCAAAGAATTTATGGCAGGAATAATGTTTGCTCAGTGTAAAATAGGGGCAATGGCAGATCCTGATTCCAGAGGCTTGCTGATCACTCTAAGGTCAAAACTGGCAAAGAACCAGGTAAACTGTGTAACAAAACACTCTCATTTATGCTGAAGCTTTATGGGAGGATGTGGGCAAAGGCTGCTGCATATAGCCAGGTGGTGTCCAAGTTATTGGAGCCTTTCTAAAGCCACTGGCTTTTTCTCCTACCAGTCTTTCTTCTTCTCCTTAATAAAAATAAAAATAAAAATAAAAAAACCCCAACAACCTTCTAGTAACACTCTGGCAGTCAGGGCTGAGGATATTAACATTTATTGCCTGATATAGCTCTGCACATAACTCTGGCATCATGTTCCAAGCATGCACCGACTGTGTGGCCTGGGTGTACAAGAAGATGCCTCCAGAAAGCCCTGCAAGCTGCCTGTGGTTGGCCACAGTGGTCAGCAATACATGAAGATCATCCCTCCTTGTGGGGATCCTCTGAGTGTGCAGTTCTGGAAGGGGATATTTCCCCACCTGGGTCACACCTCTTCAGCATCTCTCCAGGGCACAAGTCAGAGGCCGATCAGAAAAGCACAAAAAGCCTCCGACTAGCAGGGTGCTGCACATGAGCACCAAGAGCAGGCAAGTCCATGGGATGTGTGATGGAATTGCCTGAGGTGAAGGAAAACATAAGGGATTTGTGCTGCAAGGTTAAAGATCAGCACATGGAGCCAGGTAACCAGACACAGAACCACTGGTCCGACTCTGGAGATCACCTTTATAAATGCGAAGCTGTGCCCTAATTAGTTGGTCTAGTGCATTAGGAATTAAAGGCAAGAAATAGAGATATGCAAGTACCAGCAAGATGCACACTGCCTCCCCGGAGCTAAAGATGTGCCCATGTGAAACAAGAGTAGTTCACACAACTGTTACTCTACACAGATTTATAGTGAGCTACAGATCTATTGACCCACACAAATTTACATTTACATTTTCCTGACAAAGTAAAGCTATTCTTTCTGAGCCATTCCTGGGAGTTGCATGTCTAACTTATTCTTAAGGTCCTACAAGAAAGGGGAACTCCACAATTTCTTCAGAAAAATCCAAATTAAATATTTTCTTTTTGAATCAACTCCTTGCTGCAGTTTAAACCCACTATTCCACGTTCTGTTCATGGAAATGGAGATCAGACCAGCCTTCTTCTCTTTTATTAAGTGCCTACAAACGCAAGGGCTATTTTAATCCTCTTCCCTATCTTATCTATTTTTTGCTTATTTTTTCAGTCCTCCCTTATTGGTTTGTCCTTCCAAGGACACTCATGGTCCTCTCTGGAGTCACGCTAGCTGGCCCACATCTTCTCTGAACTGCAGCTTTCTAAATGAATGCAAAAGGTGGGTCATGGTTCTTCACATCCAGGCTGCGCTTACCGTTTTCACTACACAGTGACCCAGCTGGCTCAGGTCCAGCTGATGTCCCACTATGAGTCCGTCAGTCTCAGTTGTCTACATGCTACGAACATGAGAAATCAGAGAAGATCTGAAAGTGCAAAACATGCTGCGAGTTAAGGGGCCGTTAGGTAAGTGTATGTGCAGGGCTGAAGAGTGCACATATTCTTTAGGAGGAGCTACTTTTTTTGCACATTTTTAAAAGAGGTGGGAAGATGGAGGATGAAGCAATAGCTATGAGCAGGACAGCAGTAACCTCGTTTTGCCAAATTAGCTTGTTTTTCCTCCTTTATTTCTCTTGTTAACCACACGAGGGCAACCTTATCCTGTCATTTGTAGAAAAGTGGCTCAAATACCCTGTCAAAGAATAAGGAGACCCTCAACAGGTATTTCCTAGCAGAGAGCACAAACAGAAACATTCCTCTTTGACGAGAGATTAATTAAAGGACAGAATTTAACCCGAAGTTGTGCAGAAAATACTAACAAAAGCTTTTGTTACACTTTTCCTTGCATTAAAAATGTACCAGTAGGACAATGGCTTGCCCTGTCTTTAGCAGCCAGGAATGAGAAGCCCACATCAGGTCTCATAGTCAAGGCTGGTTATGGTGATGTAATAAACATAACAGGGAAAAATCTTGAGAGGACTGGTAAGAGGGGAAAGGCTGACAATCACAAGCCTGAAAGTTGGTTTAACTCTTCTACTTCTGTACCTCAGACATTGATATTTTAGCAGGAAACACTGAGACCAGATAACTTTGTAACAGATGCTCCCAAGAGATTTTAATTAATGTACCATATACTATATGCTAACAGGCTTCTATTTATACCTTTCTTATTTGCTGTCCTCCTCACACACATTTCAACCCCAAATCATGTGATTAAAGTTCAGTAGGAGTATATCTGTTTCTTCTAGTATTGTCATGATGACCAATTCCCATAAGCATCTGTGAAGGAGTTTCTTTCCTTTTTTAATGTATTTCTCCATTCCCCCTCTCATCATGTATTAGCACTTGCCAGTGCTCCACCAGTGCCATAATTCCCCAGCTATTCGTATGTGAACTCACAGAACCACAAAATCATATAAAGACCACAGAAAGTCCCGGTGTAGTCCAGTCTCCTGACCAAAGCAGGCCCAAGTTGTCCAGTTGAGTACTGATAACGACCAAAGGTGGTAGTCCTGCCACCTCTTTGGGTCCTTGTTCCAGTATTTGACCACGCTCATGGCATAAAATGTTTTCCTAATTTCTACTAGAAATTTCCATCTTCCAGATTGTGCCTATTGCCTCTTATCCCAGCCCTGAGTGCTGTGCATGCTGAGAGGAATCTGTCTCCTCTACACTGTTCCAGCAGGAATTCATACCTGTCTTCTCCAGGCTGAACAAATCCGGTTCCCTCAGCCTCTCCCCATGATGTGCTCCAACTCTCAGTCACCTCAGTGGTCCTCAGCTGGACTTGCTCCAGGGTATTAACGCCTTTCTTATATTGGGAAATCTCCAACAGGACTGTGTGAACATCTCACAAGTGCCAAAGAGTGGAAGAGTATCTTTTTCCTCACTCTGCCAGCAAGCAGCGCTGCTGCTCACACAGCTGAGGATGTGGCTCCTGTTCTTCGCTGTAAACGCACACTCATGACTTTAAGTCAATTTGCTGTCAGCCAGGACCTCAAGCTCCTTTTATGCAAAGCTGCTTCCTAGGTAGTTGCCTGCCTGCCTCACTTGCCACTCAGGATTATTCTGTATCAGATGTGGTGCTTTTCATTTCCCTTGATTGAACTTCATGAGGTTCCTGTCAGTCCATTTTTCTGGTCTGTTCCAGTCTCTCCAAATAGTAGCTCTTACCCAGTGTATTGACTGCTCCCACTGCCTGCTTTTGTATAATCTGCTAATGCACTGTGAGTGCACTCTGTGCCATCATCCTGGTTATTATAACAGGCATTGAATGGTATTGCACTCAATATTGGCCCCTGAGGGACACCACTGGTGACTGGCTGTCAGTTGCATTTTGTACCACTCATCAACACCTTTTGGGTTTGATGAGCCAGTGAATTTTCCACCTACATTATAGTCCTTCCATGCAGTTCATATATCATTAATTTAGCTCTGAGGACATTCTGAGAGACCATGTCAAAGGCCCTGCTAAACTTAAGGTATGCAACATCCACTGCTCTCCCCTTGTCCATAGAACCAGTCATCTCAGCACAGAAGGCCATTACATTGCTCAGGCCATGATCTGCCCTTAATAAATTCCTGCTGGGTGTTCCCAGTCACCTTTTCTTCCTTCGTATGGCTAGAAATAGATCCATAGGGATTTTTTTCCAAGGCCTTCTCAGGAACTGAGGTGAAGCTGACTGGTTTGTAGTTCCCCAAGCTCTGCTTTTCCTCTGGAAGATTGGTGAGACTTTTTTTTTTTTCTTTCTCCTTGCATCAGAAAACTCCTTCTTCATCATGACCTTTCAGAGATGAGAGAAAACAGTCTTACAGTCATTTCAAACAGCTCTCTCTGTGCTTTGGGTACATCACTTCCCATCCCACGGACCTGTGTGTCCAACAGGCAGAAAAGATCCCTAACTGTATCTTCCTCTGCTGTGGGTAATGCTGTACTGCCACTGATTCTGACAGGAATGTTTCAGGGCAGACTTTAGCAGGGAAAACTGAGGGAAGCATGAAAACAGTAAATGCAGCCTGTAATATCTCATTGCCAGCAAGCAAATGCAGTTGGTGGCTTCTTTCATCCTATAAGCGTCACCAAGGTCCAACTGAACGAATCTTTTCAGGTGTAAGCACTGAGCTGAGCAATATATGCTTCTCACCACGAACAGTGAATGCAGAGAACCAGCAGAATTAATCTCCTAGAAAAGGATTTCTTTAGCATGTTTCAGTCAAAAGTAAACAGTTCTACATCTACCTGTCTGGTGGCATCGGGGATTGGCAGTTAAGTTTCAGTCTCAGTTATTGTTGGTAAAGGAGTGCAGACAGGTAGACCGCTGATTAGAAAGTAGTTAACCTGTGTACTGTTAACAGTGGATCCAAAGCAGAAGCTCAGTGTGGGCTCCTGAGGACATTGAAGTGCAGGAAAACAGCTCAGAGGTTTATGTTGAACTCCTGCAGATGCAACAACTGCCAGCAGGCCTTGAGCATCTGGTTCAATACACTCATATCTTTAGCTGTGGTTAAGTGAGCTCTGTGCAATGATGTAACTCAAGGGGCTCTAATTAATATCACTACAAAAAGTATTGTTACCCCACTCCATGGGTAGAGCAGCAGGGAGGCTCAGTTCCTACCTGTAGAAGCAGCAGGCTGGGGATATTCTTTCTGTAGGACACTACTTGTATGAGAGAGCCCACAGAGAAAGAAGGATCTGCATCATCAGAGGCTGTAGTCTCAAGGCTATTAAAGAAATATTCTGCCAGGTCTCTGGTCCCGGAGAGAAAATCAACTCAGTGAGTAATCACCCATTCTGCCCCTGATCCAGAGTCCTTTCAAAATTATGGAAAACATGTTGAACACCAGTTTTGATAGGATAAGAAAGAGAAACACCACTAGAGAATGAAGAAATCTTCAGCCAGGCAGTGGTCAGAGTTAAAAAGGATTTCACCCCTACACCTTAGACTCCTGAGCACAAGGTAATTGTGGCTAACATGATTTGCTTTTCTCTATCCTTTCCTTAGCTGTGCTCCTCTGCATTGCAATAGTGCTCTGGCTTTAATCAGATGATCCAGGGGACTGCTTCCCAGGCATCCTTTATGTCTTCAGGAGTGGCAGACATAAATATAACTGCATTTGGAGGTTAAAGCTTGAGCTGTGTGGCCAGTAATAAATTTTAAATAATAGCTCAGGAGGAGAAAACAGAGGAAGAAGTGATCACAAAACAAGCAGAAGATGAAAACATTGACACCAGTTAAGTCCCCAGCCCTGAGACTGCCTTTTTGTGTTGTACTTTGGGCAGGCACAGACTTGCTCTGCCACAATGTGGGCCAGCTGGAAACCACGAGTAGAGGATATCAAACTAATCTATTCTGCCTCCCAGAAAAGTGAATAAGCTCAGGCTCTGTGTCTTGCTCAGCATGTTCATGAGATTTTTAATCTGCTTTGTGCATGGGCACAGTAAGCTTCCATCTGTTGTAGAGGCAGGCACAGCAAGTGGGCATCTGAGGGCAAACTGTCCTGTAGAGATACCAGGAGGAAGAAGCACCTGCATCTTGTGTACTAGGGGGATGTCCAGAAGAGGAAGACTTTGTGCTCTCTTTGTACTTTTTTGTTTTTTACCACTATCTTTTTACTTGCTTCAAAATGAATTTAAAAATAATTTCTTCCAATATCCTTTGGGAAAGGTCAGTTTTACAGCTTCTCTGAGAATAACGGACTTGCAGCCATCCATGGTGGGAACATGTTGATGTAAAATTCAGAATGACCTCCAAGCTCCTCAGTGACTCAAAGAGCAAAGGTGGTAACCTGTTGATGCACTAAATATCCCTTCCACTAGGCGCTGGTGGTGTGCAATAATGCAATGCAGGAAGTGGATGGCAGTTATAGAAGTACCTCTGTACCTAAGACAGGATCTTCTCTCTGTGGAAGGAGATTACCCACCAAAAGCCGCAGGGTTAAAGTAGATCTATATGAAGTTTTGCATGCAGTTATTTGGGACCTGCTGTGCCCCTGTGCTTTTCTTTTGTCTTCAAGGCTGCGTGGAAATAAAAGCTGTAACAGGAAATATTGCCTATGGATACAACTCTAAACACAAACAGAAAACACAATGTTCAGCCTAAAAGCCAGAATATGAGGCATGATGCATCATGAAAGTAGAGCTTTGGCTAGTGTTTCCTCTGGACTTTCTAATGTTTGGCTTTTCCATGTTCAGTCTATCCAGTGCCTAGGAAAATGGGCTGTGCATAAGACTTGACTTATGCGGATAAGGAAACTTTTAATGTCTCCTTTGCACATAAATTTCTGTTGTCTGCAACAGTGTGAATTTACCCTGAAACTTCCTCACAGACTTGGTGCACCTGTTAAGTCTGCCTTTTTGATTTCTCCTTGATGTTGAGGTAATTCATGGGAGCTCATCTGTGAGACCTCTTCCTGATGGAAGGAACCAGAGCAATAAAAAGGTTAGGGGGAAAGAAAGGCAGGTGAAGAGGTTGCTTTTTCTGGTCTGGCCTTCCACCAGGCCTGCCAGATAACACAAAGATGAAGAAGGAGCATTTCCCAGTCCGTCCCCTCTCCAGTAAAAAGATACCTGAAGTGAGGTGCTGCAAAAGAGATGCTTAACTCTGATTTAAGCTAGCATCGTTCCTTGATCCATGATCAGTTGTTCCAATGTGAAATATCGTAAGAATACAAAAATGCATCTCAGTGTCCTAAGTACAGTGAGTTTCCTTCCTTTGTTCACATTCTTTATAGAATAAATATACTTACATTAATTTTTTGCCATTTACCAAACAGGGTTTTTTTGGTTTGTTTGTTTCATTTGTGGGGTTTTGGGTTTTGTTTGTTTGTTGTTTTTGCTTTTTTCCCTGCTGCTATTAGAAATACCTCCTTATGAAGACTCTTGACACTGTAATAGTCTCCTAAGTGAACAAAAGACAGTTTCTTAAGGTAATGTGTCCAAACTTCAACTACTTCTTAGAACTCTTTCCCTGTAATCCACCTTTCTTTTTATTTTGGTAGGTGAACACCAGCAATATGCGTAATAAATGGGATAAAACAGAGCTGGAGAACTGTAGAGAGAAGACCCTTGTATACTCTAGAGATGCAAATGTCATCTGATACAGGGATGACTGATGAAGGAAGGAGACATTTCCAGCTTTGGCTTCAGAATTAATCTGTTGCAAGAGATGACACCATGGTCTAGATAGACGACAAGCTTTAAAGTAAGCAATAAGTCTTATGTAGCATCCAAGCTTGTTGACTTCTAAAGGAAAAATAACAAAGACAGTATGTCAGCAAGGTGGTGCAGCCACAGATTAAGAGACTGGTGGTGAATTGGTTCAGAACACAAGCAAAAGGATTTGTCGATTCCCATATGGGATAACCAGGCTGTGGACCTCCTTGTCACATGCAGAAACAGATGGCAAGTTTTTACATGAGATTAAAAAGGCAATTAAAAAGCTCATAGAAGATCAGTCCATGGAGGGCTACCGGACAAAATGCATACTTTGTTGTCAGAATTGTCCCAGGAACAGCACTCTATGTTTACCCTGTTCTTTCACCTTTCTTTATGGATCAGATGGCTTTCCAGATGTCTTAACCAAAACCATACCCACATCCATATTTTTTTTCAACGTCGTGGTTACTACCTACTTTCTCCAGACAGGCTACATTGTGATGGCACTCTTTGGAAGAATTCTGTGGGAAAGATTGTGGTTTTGAAGGTGGAGGTGTTATTTTACTGTGTTGACGTCTGATTGGCAATCCACCCCCTCTGCTGCAGAAGAGTTGTTTTGTGTTTCTGAGAAGCAGTGCAGAATCATCACCATTGGAGAGGATGCAGCAAATGAAGTGCAGACCTGTTCCCATGACACTCATAAAACCATGTTTCTATCAGCTGAGATATCTGCTTCAATCATTACCTTGTTATTGTGTGGGGACTGATAACATAGAATGAAAGCTAGGGAAATAGCAAAACAAATCATAAAAGAAGCTCAGACCCTCCAGAGTCCAGGGTCCAAGGACAGGGGTTTCTGGTGATATGTGCAGTTGTTGTTCAGATGATTTTACAAGAGCATACTTTGAGAGATATAGTGGCAGCAAGTGCCTGCCTGGCATAGAAGGAGAAAGGTCCCTGCTGTGACTACCCCACCTTTCTAAGTTCCTTTGCAAAACAGGTATGAGGCTCTGCAACTGGAACCAAACAACAACATTGAGGAAGGTGGATCAGGTAAGTTGGAGGTGCCGCAGAGGATCAGTCACCCTGCAGCCTCCATATAAAAGCTCTCACAAAGAAAGAAAGGCATGTCACGGTCACAGGAGACTCCTTTTTAAAGGGAACAGAAGGCTCTGTTTACAGGCCTGACCCACTTCTTAGGGAGTCTGCTGCCTCCCTGGGACCACGGTTAAAGACATGAAAACTTCCTGCCCTGGTTAGGTCGTCACACTGTTATTCCCTAATAACTTTTTGGATAAGCAATGATGAAACTGAAAGGGGAAAACTAAAGACAATCAGGAGAGACTTCAGGGCTTTCGGACAACTGGTCAAGGGATCAGGAGCACAAGCCGTGTTCTCCNGATCAGGTAAGTTGGAGGTGCCGCAGAGGATCAGTCACCCTGCAGCCTCCATATAAAAGCTCTCACAAAGAAAGAAAGGCATGTCACGGTCACAGGAGACTCCTTTTTAAAGGGAACAGAAGGCTCTGTATACAGGCCTGACCCACTTCTTAGGGAGTCTGCTGCCTCCCTGGGACCAGGGTTAAAGACATGAAAACTTCCTGCCCTGGTTAGGCCCTCACACTATTATTCCCTAATAACTTTTCGGGTAAGCAATGATGAAACTGAAAAGGGAAAACTAAAGACAATCAGGAGAGACTTCAGGGCTTTGGGACAACTGGTCAAGGGATCAGGAGCACAAGCCGTGTTCTCCTCTGTCCACCCAGGTGCAGGGCATAACGAGGAAAGATACAAGAAGATCCAGCAGATCAATACCTGGCTAAAGGACTAGCGTGACTAGCAGAATTTTGGCTTTTTTGATCATGTGTTGGCTTACATGGCACCTGGACTGCTGGCAAAAAACAGGATGCACATGTCTCAAAAGGGGAAAAGTATCCTTGGGCAGGAGTTATCGGGAGTCATGAAAAAGGGCTTGGGCTTCCAATAGAAGGGGGAAGGAGAGAAAACCAGGTGTGGCAGAGGTGATCCCAAGGGCGTCATGCCAGCATTTGAGGGAAGGGGTACTAGCAAGGCCCTTTGGCCTGCTGTCCCAGTGTAGGTAGTAGATGGGGAGCTGTAGGGTAGAAGAGACACAAGCGTTATAGATGAGTTAGAAACCACGGTAGTGCCTGAGAATGGCTACAAAGGAATTAGGGCTTCTCAGCAGAAAAAGTGGCAGGATCAATGGCCCAGCTGAAGTGCATCTATATGAATGCACGCAACATGGACAACAAACAGGAGGAGCTGAAAGTCATTGTGAGGCAGAAAAACTACGATGTAGTTCCCATCACAGAAACATGGTGGGATGACTCTCATAACTGGAGTGCTGCATTGGGTGGCTATAAATCCTTCAGAAGGGACAGGTGAGGAAGGAGAGGAGGTGGGGTAGCCCTGTGTGTTAGGGAGTGTTTTGACTGCCTGAAGCTTGATGAGGGTGATGATAGGGTTGAGTATCTATGGGTGAGAATCAAGGACAATGGCAACAAGGCGGACATCCTGGTGGGGGTCTGTTACAGACCACGCAACCAGGATGAAGAGGCTGAATAAATATTTTGTAGGTAGCTAGCAGAAGTCTTTTGATCGCTAGCCCTTGTTCTTACGGGGGACTTCAACCTACCAGATGTCTGCTAGAAGTACAACACAGCAGAGACAAAACAGTCTAGGAGGCTCCTGGAGTGCATGGAAAGACAATTCCTGACACAGCTGGTCAGTGAGCCAACTGGGGAAGGAGCCCCACTGGATCTGTTGTTTGTGAACAGAGAAGGACTTGTGGGTAAACGTGTTGGTTGGAGGTTGCCTTGGGCACAGTGATCATGAAATGATTGATTTTTCTGTTCTTTTAGAAGTGTGGTCGGCAGAACTGCTACTTTGGGCTTCCAAAGGGCGGACTTTGACCTGTTTAGGAGGCTGGTTGGCAGAGTCCCTTGGGAGGCAGTCCAGAAGGACAAGGGAGTCCAGGGAGGCTGGTCTCTCTTCAGGAGGGTGACCTCAGAGGCACAGGAGCAGCTGTCCCCGTGTGCTGGAAGGTGAAGCGGCGGGGAAGAAGGCCGGCCTTGCTGAATAGAGACTGTGGCTGGAACTTAGGAATAAAAGGAGAATTTATAATCTTTGGAAGGCAGGGCAGGTTACTCAAGAGGAATACAAGAATGCCATGAAGTTATGCAGGGAGAAAACAGTAGTCGAGCCTAGCTGCTGCTGTGAAAGGCAACAAGAAATGTTTCTGTAAATAGATCAGTGACCAAAGGAGAGCTAAGGAGAATCTCCATCCTATGGTGGATGTGGGGGAAACATAGTGATGGAGGATGAGGGAAAGGCTGAGGTACTAAATGCCTTCTTCATCTCAGTCTTTAAGTCAGATCAGTTGTGCTCCAGGTAACCCAGCCCCCTGAGCCAGAAGACAGGGATGGGGAGCAGAATGAAGCCCAAATAATCCAAGGGGAAATGGTTGGTGACCTGCTACACTGCGTGGACACCAACAAGTCTATGGGGCCAGATGGGATACACTCAAGTGTGCTGAGGGAGCTGGCAGAGGTGATCACTAAGTCACTTTTCACCTATCAGCAATCTCGGCTAACTGAGGTGGTCCCAGGTGACTGGAAGTTCACTAACGTGATACCCATCTACAAGAGGGCTGTAAGGAGGATCTGGGGAATTACAGACCTGTCAGTCTGACCTTGGTGCTGGAGAGGGTCATGGAGCAGATCATCCTGAGTGCCATCACATGGCACATACAAGAAAACCAAGTGATCAGACCTAGTCAGTATGGGTTTATGAAAGGCAGGTCCTGCTTGAGCAACCTGATCTCCTTCTATGCCAAGGTGACCCACCTAGTAGATGAGGGAAAGGCTGTGGATGTTGTGTACTTAGACTTCAGTGAAGCCTTTCACACTGTATACCACAGCATTCTCCTGGAGAAGCTGCAGCTCATGGTGTGGATGGGTGTACTCTTTGCTGGGTAAAGAACTGGCTGGATGGCTGGGCCTGCCAGAGGCTGAAAAGAATCATGCCTCAAACATTGTGGCCTAGTAGCAGGAGATGAGAGATTCAGGATAAGGTGAATTGTGTTTTACATACCAGTGGCAAGGTAACAAGCCACAGACAAAGGCCAGCTGGCTGACTGCAGGAGGTGGGGGACATGCCAAAGGCACATAGCTCCGTCCTCTGATAGGCCCAGCATGGCACAAATGGAAAAGCCAAGACTCGCCAAGATGGCTTTTCTATCTTTTGCAGTCGCCCCACAGACTTTTCTATCTTTCACAATAACACCTGTGCCCAAAAATTGAGCAAGCAGGCAATCCACAGGGCTATAAAAAGGCTCAGCTATACCACCGCTGGCAGGGAGCCCACCATGCTGAGGACCATCAGTCTCCTCGCAGGAACCAGACACCTGAGAACAACGCACTTCCAGACTACAAACCCCAGCATCCTCATCCTGGGACACCAGAGGCCACACATCACTGGACCCAGACTACAAGTCCCATCTTCCACATTATGGATCCATAAGGGTGGCAGAATCCCTGACTTTCTTCCTTTCTTTCTTTCATTCTCTTTCTTTCCTTCTTTTTTCCTATATCCCGATTTCTTTGCCTCTCCTTCTATGAGTGGTATAATAACATAAGGCTTCCAGCCCCACATGTGCTGCAAAACTCCTTAATGTAAATCCTTTTGCTGATAAACTGTTCACCGATTAGCCTTAAGTAACCGAAATCTTTCTGCCACTGAATCATCTGCTAATTGGGCCAAGGTGTTGGGGGTTTTTTGTTTGTTTGTCACTTTTGGTTTTGTTTTGTTTTGTGTATGGACCTTGAGTATCATGTACACACTTTTCTAACTAAGAGAACTGACAAATCTCAATCACCTCTCCCCTCACCATACCTCTGGGTAGGACATGACAGGGCCCAAAGAGCTGTGGTGAACAGAGTCCAATCCAATTGGCAGTCGACCACTAGTGGTGTCCCACAGGGCTCAGTATTTGGGCCAGTTCTGTTTAATCTCTTGATCAATGATCTGAGTGAGGGGATCGAGTGCACCCTTAGTGGGTTGCAGATGACACCAAGTTGGGTGGGAGTGCTGATCTGCTGGAGAGTAGGAAGGTTCTACAGAGGGATCTGGACCAGCTGGATCGATGGGCTGAGGCCAATTGCCTAAGGTTCAGCAATGCCAAGTGCACTTACATCACAACAAACCCATGAATGCTACAGAAGAGGAAGAGCGGCTGGAAAGGGGCCCAGAGGAAAAGAATCTAGGGGTGTTGATCCACAGTGGCTGAATACGAGCCAGGATGTGCCCAGGTGGCCAAAAGGGCCACCAGCATGCTGACATGCATCAGGAATAGTGTGGCCAGCACGACCAGGGCAGTGGTCATTCCACTGTACTCAGCACTGGTGAGGCCCCACCTTGAATATTGTGTTCAGTTTTGGGCCCCTCACTAAAGAAGAGACATTGAGGTACTAGAGAGAGTGCAGAGGAGGTGACAAAGCTGGTGAAGGGGCTGGAGCACAAGCTTTATGAGGAGCGGTTGAGGGAACTGGGGCTGTTTAGCCTGGAGAACAGGAAACAGAGTGGAGACCTTATTGCTGTATACAACTACCTGAAGGGAAGTTGTAGCATGGAGGGTGTTGGTCTCTTCTCCAAAGCAGTAAGTGATAGGACAAGAAGAAATGGCCTCAAGGTGTGCCAGGGAAGGTTCAGATTGTATATTAGGAAAAAATTTATTCATGGAAAGGGTTATGAAGCATTGGAACAGGCTGCCCAGGGAAGTAGTGGTGTCACCATCCCTGGAGGTGTTTAAAAGGTGCATAGATAAGGTTCTTAGGGACATGGTTTAGTGCTAGAGTTATTTGGACTTCGTGATCTTGAGGGTCTCTTCCAACTGGGATGATTCTTTGATTCTATATACATTTGATTATACTGAAAGCAAAACAAAAACTTTAGATCCATAAATGACGCAGGCACGCACACACAAAGCCCGTGGACTAAGCCAGTAACTAAAACTCACCATCTAATAACCTAGAACATGAGACTTTCCCCCAAATTAAGGTTTGCAGAGAATAAATGAAAACCATGAGAGCCAAGGATGAGCTGAGAGCCAAGGATGAGCTGTCTTCTAATAAACAGATCTTTTGAAACTTACTTTGAAAATGTTTTTTTTCTCAGCTGGAAATATAGCTTTCATTAAGCAATTGAGAAGTCTGTTTAACACAATAAAATTAATTTTATCTTTATTTCTGTATCAGTCTGGCAATTAATTAACTAGATAGGATGCACCCACTGACTGTTACTGTTTTATCCATGCTTCTTAATATCTGTCCTGTATTCAAACAGTCTATTTTTCTGAAAGATGGACCTGAAGTCAGCAGATGCTTTTTACACCTTGGAAAACTGAATTGCAATAAAGAAAACAAACGAACAGTCTCCAGAGATGAGTACATTTCATTTTACTTGGTCTCTGAGATCTGTAAACAAAAGATTGGTTAATGCTAATTATGATACTTGTGCTTGTGATGTTGAGAACTGTTATGGAGATAAATACACACATTATTTTATCTAATAGTGCTGTACACATATTTGATGTCAACTGGCATCAGATAACAAGATTATCCCAATGCAATGAACATCACAGTAGTAGCATCTCAGAAGATCTATTGGTCCGGTGTGTTCAACTGCTATAATTATCTTTGACTGATAAACTGGTCAAGGAGAGCTATTCTTTCCAATCATCTGCTATTGCAGCCACACTAATGAACGTATCTGGGAGTGAACAATAATAAACCATCCTTCCTCAAAGTGAAATTGGATATGTTTCTCTTATAGATAAATTCACTTGACACAGACAGAATCTATGTTCAAGAGAGGTTTATTATAGTAGAGCTAAGCAAAGCAGCGCTGGGTGCGTGGGGACTCAGCGTTCCACCAACATGCACACCTAACAAGGTTTTTGGTGTCAATTATATACCCTTCAAGAGGTGACAATTTCATCATTTTTGGGAACTATTCCTCCTGCTAATATATATTCATACTAACTAATACGCGTGCTCTATCTAAATAATAGGGTCTTTTACATCATTCGGTGGTCGTAGTGATTAATGTTTTCCCGTTCCTCCAGGTGTTGCTTATTGGGGGTCCTTGTGAAGTAATTAATGTCCTTCAGTAAATTATGACGATCTGTGTTATCCTTGTGAAGCAATTAATGTCCTTCAGTAAATTATAAGATCTGTACTATCATTGTGAAGCAATTAGTGTCCTTCAGAAAATTATGACAATCTGTGTTATTCACGATTTATCGGTTCCTCTTCTTGCGTGTCGGTTTGCTGTTATTCTTTGAGAAAACACAGAGGCCTCCTCATCACCATTTTATCCTGCTGGAGCCCCTCAGTTGCTATTTGTTCTTGGTTCCCAGATTTATTTGTTCCTCTTCCTACTTATCGGTAGCAGGAGTCATTCTCTCTAAGACTTACACTTTTTCTTTTAGCAACAGGAATCACTTAGTCATTATGGCATTTACCACAGTTTCCAACTTACTGCCAGATAAGAAACTTGTTTGTTTGCAATTGTGCTTATGGCCCATCTCATAGTAAGAGCACTTGCAACTGCCTAGATGCACTGCTGAAAAATCACCTTTGAGCACGGCAGTTGTAATCCACAGAATGACTGGCCTAACGTGAACATAGATCTGGTCCAGAAAACATTCTTTCGTGTCCTGATTTTGGCTAAAACAGGACCATTTGTCTTTCAGTAATTTTTCCTTTCAGTTATGTTTCTTCTGCGTAACTGCACTTTTCTGAAGTTGGCTGCATGTTTTTCAGGCAGTGTACACTTCCAGGACTGATAACGCCTGGTGTTTATAGTTTTACTGAGCTAATGTCAGGAATGGAATGCAGAAAGGCCTTTGTTTATACTAATTTCTACAGCAACCGAGGTCATTGATAGATCTTTCATGTTCCACAAATGAAGGGCCATAAAAGGATCATGCTATCATGCTATCAGGGTGGACTGAACAGGTGACCAAAAATTGACCAATTAAGGTATTCCATGCCATACACATCTTATTTGGTTTAAAACTGAGGGATCATGAGGTGCTGGCTCTCTTCTTTCATGGCTGACATCTGAAGAGGACCCTTCCCCTTTTTCTGCCTTCAATCCCAATCCAGATTCCAGTCCATGTGTTCTTGAATCCAGTTTCCAGCTACTGTGGAGTCCAGTCCAGGACTTCCTGGTGTCCACTTTGCAGCCCCTGACCTGACCACACCACACAATTCTGTGGTCATTTGGGAGGCTCAGTATTGATTTTGTATTTTGCACTATTTCTCTTATTATTAGGTTTATTAGTGAAGCTGTTTTAACTTTCCAACCCATAAGTCTCTCCTTTCCTCCTTTCCCTGGTGGGGAGGGTGGGGGTTAATAGAGAACATCTGATTAACACCTGTTAATCGCCCTCCCAGTCTTAAACAGTGACACTTCAGAATAATTGGCACAAGGTGAAGAGAAAGCAGAAAATTACCCTCTAAATAGCTTGAGCACACAGTCAAAACCATTCAGAAAGTCCATCTGGGAAATTACAATTAAAATCAACTGCATGACCTGCGCAAGAAGAGAAGTGCAACATATGATAACTTATGTGATATAGAATGGGTGGAGAGCACAAGGAGAGCGTGTGCTTGGTAGCACAGCTTGGTTTGGATCCTGCTTGTCTAGATCAGGATCCTGGTACTTCCCAGCTCATGTATTTGGGTTTTCTCCTTGAGGAAACCAAGGCATAAGGGATGATGATGTACTCTCTGGGTCTTATCTCCATGTAGGACTGGGAGGAAAGGAGGGAGTGCACTTATGGATTTACCAGCAGAGATACAAACCATGTAAGCTGCAGCAATCAGAATGGCGTATTTTCAGATTGTGCAGTCTAAACTGAGGTTTTGTTTTGATTAGGATAGAAGCTAGAACAAAAAAAATAACAAAAAAATCTCCAGGATTAGAAAGGAAAACAGAGTGCAAAATTTGATCTATAAAAGCATCAGTAACAAAATATCTGCTTGTCCCTGAAGAGACAGAAGGAATCCCCATTTCTCAGTTTCTGCATAACAGGCTTTTGTTTATGAAATACAAAATTAAACTAAATCCTAAATGTGACAAATATTCTTAAGTTAGTTAGAGAAGAAGGAAGTGTTACTTGTGAGAAGAAAACTTCTTTTCCTTCAGGCTAGGATTCCAGGTCTAATGGTTCACCAGGTTGCACCTCTGAAAAAAATTTGTATACGGAAAGGGTTTCTGTGAGGCAAGGCATTACAATACATTGTTTCCTATTGCTAAGTTCCTGCAATTTGCAAACAAAGGTAGATGTTACTAAAACCAGCTGGAATTGGGACATGACTCATTTTAGGACAAACAAATCAGTGAAGAAGCCTCAGAAGCAAAGGTATGTGGTGGGCATGGGGCCCCAAAGTGGTCTGTCCGTGTTAGAGATTACTTGTTTCCAGGAAATATCTCTTGGCTTCTATGGCTAAATATCCCAGGAATAGCTTCTGTTTCAATTCAAGAGGTGGCTGAGTCAGTACGAGCCCAAGGGTGTTGCATAAAGACTTGGGAACAGAAGCTGGCGTGGATGCTGGGAAACATGAGTGATCTTATGTTATGAGTTTTTTTTAGCACCACCATTGTTTTCCCTTGTGAAAGCAGGGGCTGTTTTAAGAGACTTTCTTTAATTAGGACCGCTCTCACAGGTATTTTTTTAACTTTGTCCTTTTCTCATTTGTTTTGAAAGAAAACTGTATTGATATAAAAAGATCCTTTGAAATTATTCACTGTATACTGAAGTTAGCAATAGTTCGCAATCTATCTGGATGACACTCCTGGTCTGTCAGGCTGCCTTTTCTGCAAACAAATGAGATGTTATAGCAGGGCAGACAACTGTATGATGTCAGGGGCCATATGGACTGCACCAGCTTTGCTAGGATTCACTTGTTTTCTAGCTGAGCAAACTAGAATTGCTAACTTTCAACCAAGAGTCCTAAAAGAATTGGCTGAGACCTTTCAGCTTGTGACTTTTTTGCTGAGCATACAGAGAGAATAGGGTATGGGTACTAGAGCTGACTTCCAACCGTGGTACCATGTTCTCTTCACCACCGTGTACAAATACTTCATGTCACTCTACTATCATATGAGTGTGGTGTGTAAATAAGAATAATATAAGTTTCACTCTTTTGGACCTGCCTGAGAAGAGGGTTCCCATTCCACCCAGCAACTCTTTTCATGGGGACACTGGTGTTATTGGTAAGTTGGACAATATTGTCCCCTTTCCTATATATTCATTTCCATAGTTGGGAAATTTCAACTCTTCAGGCAGAGCTCAACTTTATTCATATGATAAAACGCTCTTAAATACCTATCCTCATCTCACTGTTTTTTGACTTTTGTGACGTGCTTACAATTCCCAGTAGCCTCTTCTCAAAAAAGGAAAACAAAAAAGAGATCTGAGTACATTTTCAGAAATGCTGAAAACTCTGAATTTGTTGTCACCTTCAGTGGGTTGAACATGCATAACCTGGCAATGCTGTGTTTATGAATCCATCACAGTGGCTTCAGGTAATCCATAATCCTTGATCTAGGGTGAGATACTGTGCTGGTTTGACTGAAATTAGTTAATCTTCTTCACGCAGTTAGAAACCATTTTTTTTTTCATAGCTAGCACAGTCATTATTTAGACTTCATTTGAGAACAAGAGATAACACCCCAGAACAGAGTTAACAATTGTGATTGCTCTGGTCTGAGAGCCAAGGACGTTCTAAGTGCTCTGCCATCAAGGAAGGGGGGATGGATGGGGCAGAGCTTGACTGACATCCAGACTAATCAATAAGACTATCACACCCCATTAGCACCATGCTTTGTATTTAAAGAGAGTCAGGATCTTTCAGTCACCTCTTTCTCTCATGTTCTTCTTTGGTCTTTTTGTCAGAGCCAGGGTTCTGTTTGGGATGTTTAGTTTGGCCTTTTGCCATTTTTCAGAGGCCTCTGGGCCTTTCTGCTTTTTTTTTTTTCCTCGTTTCTCTCTCCAGGATCAGCTGTTTGGGACCAGGTGCTGTATCCTGGGACTGACAGCTTGGTGTGGATGGAGTTCGTGAGAAATTGCATTGAGTATTTTTTATTTTATAGTCTATTTCTATTTTATATATATATTTACTAGTAGTTTATTAGTATTTTGTTATTTTATTAAACTGTGTTTATCTCAATCCAAGTTTCTCCCCTTTCAATTCTCTCCCATATTTGGGGGAGAGGGAGTGAGTGAGTGGCTATGATGGTTGTATTGCCAGCTCTGGTTAAACCACAACAGATAGCAGTCCACATTGTCAGATTATACTTATATAATGCAGGTGTGCTGCACATAGATATTTTCATTTGCTGAGAGTATAACATCTCACTAAATAAAGATTATATGTAATTTTAGCCCAAGGTCATTATTGCTATTCCTTGTTTTGTATTTATTATAAAAAGCCCATTGAGTGTATCTCGATGGTCCGAAAACCTGCCTTGGGATTGTCTACTCTATTCTGCATCTTAAATTTCTAATATTTTCCTCTTCTGGTTCATAAGATGAACTTTTTGTTAGGGCTCATAGTACAGTGATGCATACTTTTGCAACTGATTTTAGTATTCTGACTAAATGTCCTTTTTTAGATGACTTGTGAGACTAATGGGCACCTCCGTAGATTTTTTTGTTGATATTGTTGTACCTCAAAGGGTTTCTGTAAGCTTTCAGTGTATGTAGAGTAAACATAACCTGATGTTTGGATCTGTTAGACTGAGACTCAGGAATCATGAACAAATGTGGCAGTATTGGTATATTGACCTGTTATACTTTGCCATATACTGCTGCATTGTAAGAGTCTGGAACACAGTCTTCTCTCGCACACACTGAAAAAGAGTCAGTAAGAATGATGTTTAATTAGACAAAATTTTAAAAAATAAACATAAAGGTGAAAATCAGACCTCATTAGATTTGAAATAAAACCCCTGCATGAATAAGTTAATGTCATAATCTCTGTTAAACTGGAGATATTGACCTTTGTGTGTATTTTCACAAATTCTATCAGGAAGACATTTTGAGAATGAGTGGGTGTAAAAGGCAAAATCAAACAAGAAAATCTTCCTGGAGATTTAAGCATAAAAATACCACATATTGCTCAAAAAAATAGCTAAACTGCATTTTGTAGAAAGCTTGCAGAGTCAGTTGGAAACATCACATTCCTTGAACATGGTTTGTATGCTGTTCCTTTGCATCTATTACTGCTCCCTGTGGTTTTTGGTATAGGGATCATAAGAATGGCTCTTCGGGGCTGCATCGGATGACCAGCAGGAATAACAGGCTGCTCCAGTTTCTCATTTCTCTCTGGGAGCAGGCCTGTGGGACACCAGAGGACACCTTGCTGCTGGCCTTGCATCCCCTTGCCAATGGCTGGAAGGAGGCCATCACGAGCACCCGTTCTTCATGTCACCATCTACTTAAACCTCATGGGGTGGGGGTTAGTCCACCTGAGTGGGCCTTGCTAGCAAACCTGATAAGGGCAACAAGGTGGGGTCCTTGGAGGAGGGAAAACAGGAGACTGCATGGAGCAAAGGAAAGGGGTGTTTACATATTCTCTCTTTCTCAGGCCAGCCTTCCTTGCTTTTCCCTGTGTGCAGTTGCCCTGAAACCTCTCTGCTGAACACCCGCACACATATCTGTGACCAGATTGGGTGCTTGGATAAGGTACAAACTGAGCAAACTTAAACCCAGGCATCTCCTTCCTCCTCTGGGATGAGAGGTCTCCTCCACATGTGCTCCTGGACCTATAGCTGCCCCCTGGCAGGGTCCAATGGGTAGACTCATCTGCAGTTACGTGTAAAGCTCTGGAAATAAATGCAAATACTGAAAAACATGAGTCCACTAGCCCTGCTGCTGAGTGGTGGAACTGGGTCTACTCCAGACATCTCTTTGGTATCTTCAGTGGTCAAGTGGTCTTATTCTCTTCTGAGAGGCAGGAGGTCACAGAAATGGTGGCAGCTCACCTGCTGCACTGACAGGGAGGTCAGTGCACCTACTCTGTGGGGAGGTTACTGTTAACCTCACTGTGTGTGTGGTGGCAGCAGGAAGCATCTGCCTTCCCTGGTGTTTTACATCCTCATGAGCACCTACTTTTGGATGGGGATTTTAACTTGACCTTATGGGGAGGTGGATCTGGACAGAGATACCAGGCTTTAGCAGATGTGTTCAGGCAGTTCACACCTACGCAAGACCACCCCTTTCACATGTGTATAGGTGGGAAATGGCATACCAAGCTGGTGTTAACCAACCCGTATTTAACGCTGTAACATCGTGTGGGTCTGACATAGACTGACATCTTACACAAGCTGCTGTCTCTTATTCACAGCTTTTTATGTTACATTTCAGTGCTTGGCATCAGCCTCTTGACAGTTTAACAAAACCTTGGCAGGGGATGTCAACCTTCTAATTGCCCTGTAGAGTTCTGCCTTTCTCAGAAAAAGGAGAGGCGCAACATTCTCTCAACCTCAACAGCAGTGAGACCTTCGCTACTGCTCATTAGGACACATCTTATATAATTACTCTCAAAGCATTTGAACTACCAGCACTGATGCTGTTGTTGTCTTCTTTCAGCTTTTGTACTGGCACCTCCATTCTCCTTCCTGGGCAAAGGTACTCTCTGCAGACACATTCTGGATACTCCTTTGAGCCTTTCCAGTGGAGCCATCCACTCTTCAGCAGGATTCCTGATGTGCTGCGCAGTCAGAAGCTTTGAGGCTCCCCATGCTATGGACAACCATTTTCATCTGTTCAGTTGACTGATGATGGAAAAAGAGTGGTTAGCAGAGGATGAGGTCCTTATTGCCTTAGCGATGAAGGATACCAGGAGGGAGCAAGTCCATGTCTGTAGTACGTAAAGGGGAATTGTGGCACTGGAGAGGATGGAACCATGCTTGGAGACGTGTCTCCCAAGACAGGTGATGCTGCTGGGAATCTGGCTAACAAAAGCTGATGGTTGGACTGAGACTGTGGACAAGCCTCTGAGGACGGTCTTTGTGCCCTCCCTGGACATGGAGAAAGGCCCAGTAGCCAGGCAGGGGAGTCCGTGCCTGAGCCTGGCAGTGTTTCTTTCTCTGGGCTGCCTTCGTGGATGGGGAGAAATATACACCTTCCGTTGGTTTTACCCTAACACCAACCATGTTAAACAAAAAAAGTATGTTTATCATTTCATAAACAATCGAAACATCTGCTTATCTGGGCCCAGGTTAAAGATTTTCTATCACATTACAAAAGAGTGACAACAACCCCTGAAGTGTTAATTCTATCCCATTTTTAACAATATTACCAGAGAGTCTTGCAGACGTGCCAGAATGGGGTGCTCTGACCTCGTTCAAAGCATTCCCCCCTGCCACAGAGACTGCCTGGAGCTCGGGATGAACTATTTTCCTTTCTTCCCTTAATTAGACTAGATTTTCTGGTTCTGTTCAATAAGATGGTAGCGTAAATTGTTGCTCACACCTGACCCTTACAGTGTCTGCTCAGCCCCCTTCGCCTGCCATCTCAGCTGGCCCAAAATTCATTTGGAGGGCCTCTGGCATTTGATAATATTTAGCAACAGATCGTATAGAAGGTGTTTTATGATTAATGGCATTTGGAAAAATATCATATACCCTAAGTTTTACACCCTGTCTATTCACGTGCCAGCAAGTGAAGATTTGCAGAGTGAGGTAATGTCTCTAATTAGACCAACAGATGCAACTGGAAAAAAGATGAATGCTCTGGAGCAGTTAACATCTTCTTCAAGTCTTCACCAGAACCTGCAAATTTCTAGTGAAGTTCTGTCTGAGAATAGTTGTGCTGAGTTTCATTTAATTTTTAGAATCAATTTGAAGTAAAAGGATGGTTGGTGAAAGTGTGAGGTGTGACGAGGGGTGCAAGGAGCAAGGAGCGAATAGCCAGGGGGAATCCCAGAGTTGTTATGTGAATTAGGTCTGTGGTGACCTTGTGGATCAATTGCCTATCAGCAGCTCTGGAACATTTTTCCTTTCATTTTCATCCCAAGGGAATTTCATATGCTCTGAAATTACATTGCAAGCCAATCTCCCAGGGGAGGACAGTCAGACTTGCTTTAAAAAAATGTGCCCTTGGTTTGAACTAAAAATAGATGCTCCTCATGAAGCCAGATTTTCCTCCAAAATCTCTGATGGGCCCAAGAGTTCTGATTAATTGGTTTTCCCCAGAAGGCGAACGGGAGTGCTAAGCCTTTGTGCTCTGCTTCAGCCACAGATCCAGATGCAGACAGCTCTTACAGAACAGCAGATTTCTTTACAGCAGGATGCTTTTAAACTGCAGGTCAATCCAGAAGGAAGAGGCTGTCAGTGAATGAACCTTGGTGTGGATCATCACAGGCCCAGCAAGTTAGAGCTACACCAAAGCCTGTGTTTTCCGGAAAAAATAACATTTAAAGAAAAGATCAGAACTTGAACACCAAAAATGACTGAGCAGAGGCTGAGTAGAGTTCCTAAAATGAAAGATGACAACCACAAGGATGCAGCTGCAACAACAGGTCAGATCTGCCTTGTCTTTTAAAGCATAAGGGCTTTCCTTTCAGAAATGTCCTCTGTTGAGAGTGGTCTGTCCTTTTCTGAGGACAAGGGCAGAACAAAAGTCAGTGTTTGAAGCTTTGGAAGCTTCAAAATTGTTGTGAACTGTATTTTGCCAATGAATGTAAGCTGATGCTAGATCAACTAAAATCAGGTGAAGTCTCTGCCTTTGGAAAAGAAGATCGGACTGAAAGGGGAGTTCTTTCGTGTTATAGGCAGCGAGAAGATAACTACAGACAGAAGGGACCAGATACTGCAGGGCACAAAACACCGACCAGCACCTCAAGCTGAATATTTCTTGTGCAAAACCCCAAAGGATTCGTAAGGTAGCGTGAGAAGAGAAGAGATGGATCAGTGATGCTTCAGTGCTGTGTGTACGTGCCATGGGCAGGTATGTGCAGTTCTCAAACTGCTTCAGATGTTGAACTGTGTCTCATTCTGCAGGAAAGACAGAACATCCATAACAGTCCTTGAGAAACTGGTGAGAGATAATTCCTTCCTGAGGGTTCTGGAGGAATCAGTGTAATCATGAACGTTGGGCCAAGTTGTGGCACCTTGCAGATGTCACTGCTGCACCCATCCTGGGCTCCAGAAGATCTTCTGGAGCTCACAGGAGCTCGAGCTTCCTAGAAGATGCTTTATTGCCTGTGAATCGATTAACTAACTGCCTTTCCACACATTAGATGTTTTGTTGTACAAAGTCTAAGGAAAGACAGAAGACAGGAATAGATATTTATACATTTTAATGATCTCTACCTGTGCCTAATGGGAAGGAGGTTAAATGCTGAGTTTCATAACTCTTCAAAAAAATGTTGGTAAGTACTGACTGCAGTGGTTACAAGTAGCCTGTGAAACTGTCCAGTCTCTGCTCAAAAGTTCTGAATTTACCAGAGTTGTAAACTCTCAGGGCAATGAACTCAAGCTGGTAATCTACAGATGACTGAAACCAGCTCTGTGTAATGATACTTCATGACTAGGGATATTTGTATCTATGTGATGCAAGCCATTCATGCTCAGACCACAATGACTTCAGACTGATATGCAAATCCAGATGGAGAGTGTAACAACTAGTCAAATTAATAAGGCAAATACAATTTGCAACTGTTAAAAATTAACAGTAATGTTCTGTGCTCAGCATGTCCTGTGTGTTTGGTGTCTGTCTCTGCTATCTCAGGAATATTCTCATCTCTGTTTGCTTATGAGACTGTCTAAAGTTTGTGGAACTGAGTGGGATGGAGTTTTCTTTTGGGAGTTTTCTTTGCTATGGTAACCCCTGAGAACTCACAAACTCATACGCTGGCATATCTCCGATCATAGCTCTTAAGCTTAAACAAGGTCAGCTCCTCTCGACCTGTCTGTTTCCCATGCACATTCACTCTTACATGGACTTCATAAATACTTCTATAAAATATGTCTGGCCTGTACTGGACTGTTGACACCTTTGAACAACTCAGTTGCTCAAATCACACAATTTGAATGCACCAGTGAGAAGTTTGCTGGAATCTCTCCCAGCACATCTGGTTCTCCCTTAATGAAGTAGAGGTGATGATGAAGGCTCAGCTGGTTCCTGGACAATACTAGGAACATGTATCCCAAAAAAATCTGTCTGTTCCTCAGTGTGCAAGTACTGCCCTGCTGTGATCACCAAATTGCACATCCATGCCAGACCTAGGACCTCCCCCCATCTCCCCATGAACTGCTGCTGTCTATAGGCTAGGATCTGCAATATGGACTCATGCCCAGTGTGTTTGTGCCATGGTGAGTGCACACAGTGATTATAGAGGACTGTTCTTTTAAGTGGGACACTGTTGTTTCATCTGTTTGTCAAATCTGAAAGTTGCACCCCTTGAACTTTGGAGCCTGGAGCTCTGCGTGCATCAGAGAGCAGGGAAACTCACTTGATCGCCTTCAGTGAATGAGCTAAGACATCCCAGAAACTCAGCTTTTCCTTTGGCTCTTGCTTTTGTTACAATGAAGATGCCTCTCTGAGGCCAGTCTTGATCCAACCTGGTTGCTCACAGAGTGAAATCCCGTTCAAACAGAAAGGCAAGGGGCTGGAAATTCGGAAAACAAGCCCTAGGTGACATGTATCATTGAAGGCCGCACTGAACAGGGGTGAGGTTTCCCTTTACTGAGAACTCACTATTAATGTAATAATTGTAGACACAAGAAAAGGAGCTCTGAGGACAGAGAAAGCATTCGGATTTTTAACTCATGGACTGTAGATAGAATTAGGATCTGTCTCTCATGTATGTACTCTCCATCCTGCAGCTGATCAGCCACATGTTCATGCTGCACCAGCAGTTATTGCTGCCCATCCTCCCATACTACTCTGAGTGGAAGATTGAGCAGATTGGGTGTTGCATGCAAGATGAACTGCTGGCAGGTCAAACGACTCAGCACTGTAGCTTGATACAACTACTTTTTTAATCCAAATGCAAAGCTGAAATGATGGTAGTCACCTTCTGCTCATCCTGGCCCATGGATTTCTCCTGCTTTAAGCCAGCCTGCCTTGAAAACAGGAAAGGGATCAATCAAATGAACAGCAAGCCAAGTAAATCCTGGGAATGCAGAAGCATCTCTGGGGAATGTCAGTGCTCAGCAGGACCTGACTTTAACTTGCTGGATCAGACGTCTTTTTATCACCTTTCCTTGCCTGAAGCAGAGGGTGCAAAGGAAGGGAGGCATCTGTCTTGAACATCTCTCCCCACAGAAAAGTCTTCTTGGGTACCACAGAGCTAATGTAGATCCAGGAAAAGAGGTGTGAGTTCACGATCTTTGCATGTGTAGTTTGCCCACTGATGGTTAGGAAGGCAGAAGCAAGAACGTATTTCAGGATAGAGTCCCACACAGGGACAGGAAGGAGAGGGCGGGGCTACTTTTACACTAGGTTTTACTGGCTTTGTTTCTGCTCATTCTGAGCTGGACAGGAATTGAATATGTTTTACTTAGGGAAGTTCTATTTTGTAACTGGTGTAACAGAAAAGTTTTAGAAGGTTACCCAAATCTTATCCTTTGTTCCTAGGCAGGCTCAGATTTAAGCATACAGAAAACATGTATGTTTTCCTACCGTTGCAAAGACGTAAGGGGACCATGAGATACATCACAAGTGTAAATGTCCATCTGAGCAACAAATTTATCAAAGTGCCTGTCAGTATTGCTTGAGCACGAACTAGAGCAACTGTCTAGGATCAAGCAGTCACACTTATGGTCTTTTTGATAGCTTTTCAACCCTTACTTCTGCATTAGAGAAGGCTAGAAAGGTGCTAGGGTGAGAACTAGGAGATGACAATGCAAGTAACTAGTGATATTTTGGTTCAGATTGATTTAAATGGTTTGTAAGAAATTGACTTATTTTCTTAAAGTATCCTAGTAGTAATTCTGTACAGTAATATGCATGCTGACATCACAAGGTTGGGGTTAAAGAGGAAAATGCTTTCAACCCAATATATTTTACTTGTCTTGGTAAATTGGTGCCTCATTTGGACTGGGCTTCATACACAGATGAGCATTACATTTGGCTGGAAAGTCTGTCTATAACCATAGCTTAACCATTAATAGCCTAACATTATTTTTTTTTTTCAACCCAAGACGCATAAATAAATTATGAAGGTGCTAGAACCCCTTTGAAAAAAGACTGAGGAGCACTTTGCCTGTTTCTTTGTTGTTTATTGTTTGCTTTGTTTTTTAACATTCAAATTCCCTTCTGTAACTTTGGGTCTGCTGATGAGTTTTCTCGTAAAAATCCGTCTGGAGGCTGTTTGCACCTCTCTGCCAGGAGATGGCAGAAGAGCCCTGATGATGGCGATTAACAATCACCCCCAAGCTGTCATTTGGCCGTTTTGCTGGGTGACTGATGTTTAAGTAGGGGGGAAAATAAGGGAGCTGTTGAGGTATGATACAAACGATCAAAACATTACAGATTTACAACCGTGGCTTTTCATGCTATCTCTAAATTTATGTCCTCATGCTTTGCATATAGTGATGTGTTACGGCTTGATTTCATGTCATCCATCCCTCCGGCTGAAACAAAGTGAAAAGTCAGTTCTAATGTGTCAGCTGGGAGCAAAGGAGGTTGTAAAGGGCTGAGCTGTCAGGAAGACCTTGGGTTAGGAAGAATGGGATGACGGTGTCAGTTTTTAGCTTAGAACTCAGACTGCGGGACTGAATTCCTCAAAAAGAGGTCACAACAAGCACATTTTATAAATCTGTGGGTGGGAGACAGCAGAAAGTGGGACTGAAGGTGCTGCACAGTTTAGACAAAGCTCCTGCACCTACCTGCATGCAAAATGGGACCGTGTATGTCAGGAACAGGGTTTCCAAGCGGCAGCACTGGCTGAAAGCAAGTCAGAGCTCCAGCTCACGAGTGACACCTGATAAAATGTCACAGTGTGCTGTTGAAGCACCTTGCGGTCATCAGGCTTCCTGGGCATCCACCAAGCAACAGTGCCGGTACATCACTTAAGATGCACCCAGCCCATGGGGGAGTCAAAGGACCACACATGACACAGCCGGCAGAGCAAAAACTGGCCAACCTAAAGGGCACGGACGTCACCCAAGCTGTTTCATAGCTGGAACGCTTTCCTGCTGCACAAGAGACCTGGTTCACATCCCTCCCTCTCCTGAGCCACCTCCTGGAAACACACCTTCATCGGCAAGTTATAGGCGGTTTTCCAGAAAGGTGCTCTTGGTCTACCGGACTAAACAGTCTCTCTTTAGCTCTATGAATATTCAACTACTTCATAGGAAGCTGAATATCTTTAACAGACAGGAGAGGAAAAGCCTTATTGTAAAACATTTCAGATCTGCTGTTCAGGGTTTTGCATGTAGGGGAGCAAAGGCTGATTCTGAACAAATTAATTGTCTTCTGCTCTTAGCTATCGATCAGCTTTTGAAACCTACGTTTTCAAAAGTAGGAGAAGGCATATCACAGATCTTACAGATCTACACAACAAAAACAAGGAAACTAAATACTAAGGGTATGTTTTAGACAAGTGCAGAGTTCATTAAGCAACAATCGCCTTAACTCTGTTGTCTAACAATACCGTGATGGAAAAAGAGTGAAACCAACCTACTGTATGTTTCAAACCCACATTATCTGAAACTAAAAAATCTGCAGTCATAGCAGTGGTTGTTCTGTGGTTTCTTTGTACAAAAGAGTTAAGGTTTAACTCGGTAACTTAGTCATGCTGTGTTATTTTTTTAAAGTGTTGGTTTGGTTTGGTTTTGTCTGTGAGGTCTTTGCATTTACTGCTGCACACCTTACCCAGCCTGTAGTCTACATTTGATTAATTCAAGAGTTACAAAAATCTTTCCTTTCAAGGTATAAAAATAGCTGCCCTTACATTTTAACAAAGACCTTCTAACTCATTTTTCATAGATAAGTATAACATTATTACAAGTAAAGATCTTGTGTGAAAAAAATCTCACTTACTGGATCAAGAATCTAAACTATTTAACTGTTTCCAACATTTCCATTGAAAATGAATTAGTACTTAAAAAGCCCTTTAGTCTGCCTATGACCCTGGAATGATATAGTCAATGATTTTTGTTGTTACATGCTATCTCTGCCCAGGAATTTCTTAAAGCATTTAGGATTTCAACATTACTTGCTTCTGATGGTGAATTAGCCATGAAGTTGCCTCCACAAACCCTCTTGCATATCAAACCAACACACAAAACTAGAAGAAAAAATGAGATCTTCAGTATTTTCAAGCTGTAATTTGCATGATGCAGATGAAATTGAATCTGGCTTTTGCTTGGAACTATTTCTGCTGGAACCTCACTGGCAGCCAAAAGCACCAAATGCAAAATTTAGCAGCCACTGGATTGATCTCTGCTAAGCTTAAACCTTAAGCTTAAAGAAATTTAAAATAAACTGGTGTTCACCTGGCTCAGCCTACCTACCGAGAAACAATAAACCGAAGATCTCAATGAAGAACATCTTTTGAGTGGGGAACAAGGAAATAAAGATAACTTGCTTAATATATATACATAGAAAAAAACACCACAGTTATCTTTTAAAACTTTTAAAACACTGCTTGGCTATTTTCTCTGGCATTTTGCTGAGGCAGCCACTAGTCCCTCGGTCTGCTGTTCCCCTTGGGCAGTCACCCCTTGCCCACCGCAGGGAACCACAGGACTGAGTGCTCTGGCCCAGGTCCCGTGGGGCAGAAAGGCACAATCCGAGCTGCCTGGACATGACCGTGTCACTCGATGGCTCACAGTTTGCAGCAGAGGTAGATGGCTGTCCTAGTTTGGACTAGGACAGAACCAATTATACCGTCAGTAATTTTTCATTTCAGATAAATTTCTTCCAAGTAACTGCACTTTTTGAAAGTGACTACAGGTTTTTCAGGCAGCGTTTGCTCCTAGAGTTGATAATGCTTGATGTTTAGAGTTGTTGCAAAGGTAACAGTAGGATTTTTAAGCAGAAAGGCTCATCACTTATCACTATAGGAACCATGGACACTGAAAAATCTCTTATGTTCCGTAAGTGAAAGTACATTAAAGGATCGCACCTATGGCGGCAAGCAGACAGAACAGGTGATGGAAAATCGACCAATGGAGTATTCCATCCCATACATGTCATATTCAGTTTAAAGCTGAAGGATCATGGGGGGGTTGCACTGTTTTCTTTCATGACCAGCATCCTTGAAGGACTCCGCCCATTCTCCTGCCTCCAATCTCAATCTGTGCATCCCTGAATTTGGTTCCCATCTGCTGCTGAGTCTGGTTTGAGACCTCCCAGCACCTGCCCTGGAGCATCAGCGGTGCTCACCACCACACGCAGTTCCATGATCATCATCAGGGAAGCTCAATATCAGTTTTGTGTATTTTTCATTATTTTGATTATTATTATACTCTTTTATTATACTATTTTTCATTGTTATTGTTCTATTAAAGTTGTTTTCATTTTCCTACTCATAAGTCTCTCCCCGTTTTCTCCTTTCACTTTCCCTTCTGGGGAGGAAATGGTTAATAGAGAGCACCTGTCATCTGTTTGAGTGCTAGCCCAGCCTTAAATGGTGACAATGGCCCATGAATTACACATCCTTTTCACTTCAAAATGTCTTCAGTGTTCTTGCAGGCTTCCTATATTTGCAAATATAGATCCTTTTAAAACATGTTTTGATTAATTTTTGCTTTTTGTGTGCTTCTGGCTGCTCTCCCAGTTGTGGGAGGCTTCCTCTGCAATCTCAGCTGTGCCACACAGCGCAGGGGTGTGCACAGACCTTTATGTCTCTTGCTGCCACTGGTCACTTGGGTTTTCTGCTTAGGAAAATAAATTTATAGATTTCAATTGAACTGGAGACTTTTTAAAACTGGTTTAAGCTTAAAAGCATTCCCATCTTCATGGAGTAAGAGGTCAAAGCTGTGACTAGTGGAGAGATGTGCCACGGGATGCTCTGAGGCTCTATGTAATTCATCTCTGAGCAGAACAGTTGCCTCCCTTTGGGAGGAGATAAAAGTTTGCACATTAACACTTGAAGGTGTCAGAACTAAGATGATGATGTTGTATAAGGGGAATATGTAGAACAAAGGTCAGAAAAAGGGTTGAACAGCACTAAACAATTAGCAGCCTGGAATGGCATTTGCCTTCCCTCTTTCTTCTGCAGAAATTGCTCTCTGCTGGAAATGAGGTTAATGGCCTTCTCCCCACAGCAGGGATCTTGGATACAACCTGCCTTTCACCAGTTCAGGGATCACAGTAATACAGAAAGCTGTATTTGTAAAAGGAGCTCGTTTATCTCACTATGTTAAAAATGTACTCATTTTGCCATAATACAGAATTATTAATTACCATGTCACTGTTTTTTCAAGGGATGACTAAAGCATCTGAAGTATTCCTTAAGATCTTTGTCCTAGTCCACTCGGAATTAGTTACTCTGATAAACCCATAGAATGAAAATTGTTCCCTTTGTCTGTGTGTCTGTGTACGCATGTACACCAGTTTAGCTGTGGTGGTCCCTCTGTGGGTAGAAGCTGTTCTTCAAGTCACCAAAACCCTGGGCACTGTATGCCTATCATCACCAGTACCATGAAAGTTACTTTCCTACTTGAATTGGATGAGCGCTTTGGGATTCAAAATATAAACTCACCTTCAAGATGTACAATGCGCTCCACTGAATGGCTTTGACTATTCATTGGTTGTTGATGATAGATTATTCATTGATTATTAAAATAACTGATTGCTACTTTTATTAGGCAAGATGACTTCTGGGTTTTGGTTCTGCCTTTTTTTACCAGCGCCCCCAGATATATGATGAACATTAGCAGTCCTATTACTCCTAATGGAGGTTTTATCTGAAATAACTAATCAATGCTCACTGCTGACTGCAGCTGTTGGAAGACTTTTCATGTCTTCCTCTTGGTGAGATTGTACAGGCTGGGAGCTGACAAACCCAGTGCCTACGTAGAATCACACCTGCTCTAGATCAGTAAAGTTGTTTTTCTGTTTTTCTACTAAACTTACAAACTGAAATTTCACCTGTGCTTCTATCTACTGAGATAATAAAAATTATTGTATTTTCATAACAGGTCCCTGAGATGACATCTTGAAAGAAGAAGACCTTGTGTGGAAAAAAAAGAGGCCAAGAAATATTGGAAATTTAATTGGTTTTGTTCTTTTTATTTCTGTCAAGGTAGAAAATCAAAGGGAAATTGGGAAGAGCATCCCAGGGAGTCTTCGCTCAAAGCCATGGCGAGAGTTGCAGAAAATCATTCTAGATGACAGCATTATTATTATTTAGATCTCTGTGGTGGCATTGTTTGAACAGTGGAGCTATTAAACCAGCTACAGAGTAGAAGGAGATGGGGTAATGTGCATTTTTTTGTGAAGAAGTGTGACAAGAGATGGAGATGGGAAAGGAAATGCAACCATCATGGTCTTCATGCTTCCAATACTTGCTTCCACAATGCTTCTCACAGGGCCATGAGCCCTTCCGAAAATGGACTCTTAAATAATTAAAAGCTGCAACATGCTCACTGGGAAACTAGCAAAGAATGAGTAGGCTCTTACTCTCCTGTTAGGCATTCTGCCTGGGGGGCATTTTAGTTGTTGTATATTAGACTGCAATGCTTGTCAGTTGATATCCTGGGTCTAGATGGAATTTTCCAACAAAATTTGCATTAAACCTATATTAAAGCAGAGTTCAGACTGAAAGAACAGACCAATTGGGGAGGGTTAAAAATCACCACAGGGATGTTGTTGCATGTGTGATAAATTCAAGAATTTCAAGACGAATAATATACATCAAAATAATCCACCCATAGTTAAGGAACTAAATATGTTAAAGCACTTCAGATTGCCCTAAATCTTGCCAAAACTGATGAGAAGTATTTTTGTGGTTCTGCTGCCAAATCATGCTATCTTTAAAAAGAAACACACATGTTCTGCAATATTTTGTGCCTAAGAAAGTAACTCAGCTGTGAAAAAATCCCTTATCTGACTGTATAGTGTGTGTACTTCCCACTTATCCATATTTGCATGTCTTTCAAGTGTAACCTTAGCTGAAAAATTTTAGTTTATTGTACTTTTTTGAGAAAATTATCTCGTAATGGAGTAATTACAACATCCTTGTAAGACTGATTGGCAGAAGACACACTCAGAGAGGAATTATGAATGGTTCACTGTCAAACTAGGGTGTTGTATCAAGTGTGATTCTGCAGGAGTCTGTGTGAGCCAGCACTATTCAATATTTCCACTTAACACCTTGTATTGAACAGATTTTGCTTACATTTGCAGATGAAACCAAACTGTGAAGGATGACTTGTACAGGGAGACACTTTGGAGTAAGAGTAGTCTTTCCTGGCAGCCTGGAGATGCAGTCCTTTGGTTTTTAATGAGTAGTGTTGAACATGGGCAGGTATGTTACATGTAACTTCAGCAAGAGTACGTGGCTTCATATAACCACATGGGAACAAGTGGCCATGGAGCGGTTTTTAAAAATCGAGGGATTATGATGGATTAGAAATTTGATGTGAGACATGAAATACAAAAAGAAAAAAAAAAAAAAGGCAAATAACATAACTGAGGGCTTTATAGGAAATAGCATTTCCTTGGCCAGGAGAAGAAGCAGGACAGCTCAGTGACAGGAGAGCAGGCAGGCCAGCCTGTCCAGTGGGCACTTACTGAAGGCATCTACCTAAGCAAGGCCGGATCTCCCTTGCTGTGTAGGACAGCCTCATCACACAGAGCTGATGGCAACGTACTAACTCAGTGCAAGGCCCTTCCAGATGTTAAGACCAGCTGTTGGTGTAAGGAATCTTTCCAGGGAGGTGTTGCAGAAGAAGGAGGGAAGGCAACCTGGTGCACCAATGTTTGAGGCAAGACACTTTCACTGCCTGCTAATGCTGAGGTGAATGCCTTCTTCTAGGCCAGAGGAAGGTTGGTCGTTAAAAACCACAGACCCAGGTGGCTAGTTTTGTGTGTCATATTAGGCATCTGGATGCACACAAAAGACTGCTTTTGCACATGGCATTTCCCTGCAATTATCTGAGTTAGAGTGGAAACCATCCTGTCTGGACTTCCCATACCTCAGGATACCCTGACAGACACTGCTCTTATGAACACCAAGAGATGTGCCCTCCAGTTCGTGATGGACATGGTCAGGCCTGAGACACAGTGCCTATATGGGGAGGTGGGGTGGGATGGGCTGTGTTAGTCAGGGGAAAAGGAGGCTGAGGGGGATCAAGCTGTGGGAACAGCTTGAAGGACAGGGGGGAATAGAGGCAAATGGTTTTCAGTGTTTCCAGACAACATAAAAGGAGCAGCAGCCTTAAAATATGTTTGTCCTGGTTTTGTTAAAAACAAGACCAGTTCTCTATTAGTGAATTTTCCTTTCAGCTGAGTTCTTCTAAGTAACTGCACTTTTCTGAATTTGGCTGCATGTTCTTCAGACGCTGTTCGCTCCAGAGCTGATAATGGTACGCGGAAGAGCCCCATGTTTAGACTTATTGCTATGGCAGCCAAGGTTACTGATAAATTTTGCATGTCCCGTAAGTTAGAGGGGCATATTTGCAAGGAGAAGCAGACAGAACAGGTGACTAAAATTGACCCAAGTATTCTATCCCATACACGTCATACACCCTATATAAGTGGGAGATCATAAGGGTCTCACTCTCTTTGACCATGGCTGGCATCCAAAGAGGACCCTGCCTGTCGTGCCTGCGATCTGAGGCCTGGTTCCAGACCCTGCATCCCTGAATCCAGTTCTGGTTTACTGCGGAGTCCAGCCCAGGACTCACAGATACCTTCCCTGCAGCCGCTGGAGCAACCGCGCTACCCTGGGAAATTCAAGATTGGTTTTGTATATTTTGTATTATTTTCTCTATTTATTAGTAGCATTAGTAAAGCATTTTTAACTTTTCCAACTTGCAAGTCTCTCTCCCTTTTCCTCCTATTACCTTTGCTAGTGGGGAGGGCAGGGGTTAACAGAGAGCATCTGCCATGGTTTATTGTCACCCTGCAGTAAACAGTGACAGTGCTTTAAAAGCTTCAAGCTGGACATTGAGGGAAAAATGTTTCCTAAAGAGGATGGTGCAGCCTTGGTACAGGTCACTAGAGATGTGGAGGATGTCTGTCCTTAGCAAGATTCATTTGACTACACAAAGCCACGGCTATCCTGATCTAGTATTGTGAATAGTCTTACTGTGAGGAGAAGGCTCCAGTGATCCTGTCGCATGAGCCCTGTTGAGATTGTGTGATTTTGTTCTTTGAGGTCACTATATTTCCAGGGATCTGTCACAGAGCCACAGAATCACTGAGTTTGGAAGGCACCTTTGGAAATTGTCTAGTTCAACCTCTCTACTCAGGGCAGGGTCAACTAATGCAAGTTGACCAGGACTGTGTCTGCTTAGGTTTTAAATATATCCAAGGATATATTCAAAGAACCTCTCTGGCTAACCTGTGACAATATTTGACCAACTTCACAGTAAGAAATACTGTAAGTGAAACTTTCTATATTTAAGTCTGTGCCTGTTGCCTCTTTTCCTGTCACTGGTACCATTGAGAAAAGTCTGACTCCATCTTCTGAACTCCTTTCCATCAGATATTTGTGTACATTGGTGAGACATCCCCTGAATCTTCTCTCTTTTTTTAGGCTAAAGAATCCCAGCTGTATCAGAATGACTTGTAGGCATAGGGAGTGCACTAAATAAGGGAGCTGAGAACAAAATGCTTGCTGCATATATCCTTATTGTCAAAGCATGGGATGGGTCTTGCAGGACAGGGTGTTCCAACAACATGCCCCAAGTGTCTTCATCCCCACAGGTCCTAATAGTATGGATATGAGGTCTTCTGAGGCACTTGACCAGGACTAAAAGCGAAGACAGAAGGATGGAGTCTGGTGATCTTAGAAACAACCAGAGGCAAGAGGGAATATTCCTAGTTTGTATTTTACCTGACTGAAATGTTCAATGAGAAAGGAAAGCCTTGGTCTTACGTTTCAGTGCAGAAAATGTCTATAGAAGAGGAATCAGCTGTCTGAAATAAAACACACACGTGAGCTGCAAAAACAACTGCACACAGATATGGCGTACAAAGGATTGAGTAGTGTATAACATTTTCTGGTTTTTTTCAGCGATAGGGAACAGTTTGGAAAAGAGGAGTGTTCTTAGAAGGCCATACTTTCAGGTTGGTTTTCAAGAACAAGCAAGGACTGGATGGGATCCTGTGACTGAATTCAGATTCACAGTTGTACAAAGCTGATACAGCTCAATAGACTTCATGGGAATTGACTCCATGAATATTCAGAGAATGTACCCAAATAGCTTAGAACAATACCAAGATCCAGAATGAATCTTCAGACCCTGATTCACAGCAAAGAAAAGCAGCTTGTATTCTAGGGACCACTTTTTGACGGGGCCCACAAAACTATAACTAACTTTGGCACAGCAGCAGATGGTATTTCCCACAAGCCTGTAGTGACGGGAGCAAGATTCCTGCATTCCCATCTCTGTGACATTTGCTATACCCCATACCTTTAGTACATGCCATCCCTTCCAGGAGCAACACAGTGCTTGCAAGTCTGCAGCTTTTACTGGAACTGTCTGTGCAAAATCCCAGACTTGCAGCGCTGCAGAGATTAACAGGGGCCACACTCCAAATCCAGCTCTCTGCATAGTGATTTGTGTCACCTTCCATCACACAGCTTGGAAGCTGCTGTCACTCTGGTAATTCCCAGAGAAATCTGGACTCACAAATTGTCTGATGTAAATATAATCCTCAGAGAGGCTCATATTATCATCCCCTCCCACAAATCCTAATCCTGTGAGTTGAAATTCCCCATAGCTCCCAACCTGTGTGATCCTCTAAAGGGGAATAACACTCTCTCCATTGTTTCAGACTTTGAATATTTATTTTATGGTTTGGTGTGGGTTTTTTTGTTTGTTTAGGGGGTTTTTGTTTTGTTTTTGTTTTTCCCAAAAGATGGAGCTGTGAGTCACAGCTGCCATGATATGTTCCAGGTCCAGGTTCTGTAAAGTTCTTGATCAGTGAAAGCTGAGCTGAAATTTTGATTTAATCTTTTATGGGGTTACACAAGGCACATCTTCCCAGAGCAGTGGAGTACACCATTCAGTAGAAGTATTAATCCTAATTTTGAGGTCAAGATGAATATGGGGGACAGGTATCATGTAGGTTCTTGACTATCTACCATGATATGCCACAGATGATCAGAAGAGTGGTCTTTCCTTGGTACAATGAAGGTGAACCATGTAAGGAGCCATTGAAAGAGGAATGTTGTTTTGCAGCTGGGGATCTGAAGCCTGACCCCAGTGGGTAGGGATGTAGAGATATCCAGGGATCAGATCTTGAATGTAAAACAAAGTCTTTTTGCACTAATCTCAGAATGCAAACTGATTCCTGTGGTTAAAAGTTAAGCTAGGAGGAAGGTTAGCCAGAGAGCCAAGAAATCATACCTTCAGTGGAAATAAGTAAATAAGGGGAGGGGGTTGTTAGAATTAGGTTAATGAGATAGGTAATCTGAGGCAGGGCATCTTGGGAAACGTTGGGTAGTCTGTAAATCCTGCAGTACCCAACCAGGGGGGAACAGGGGAGGGAACTGTGGCCGGGATTCGGAGGAGATATAAGCAGCAGCTTTTTGCCTTGTTCTATGTGCCTGCCTTCGGGTAGAACACCCAGTTTTGCAAAATCGTTAATAAAATACGCTTTGCTAAGAGATCCTGCCTGAGCCTATTACACTGGCAAGGTAATTGTTTCCTACAAACCGTATACCACTGGGGCTTTCGTATCCTCACAAGCATCAGTTCAGAGCAAAGCTAGGCTAGGGTGGGTCACTGCACATGTTGAAGAACGTATCAGGTATACCAGCATCGCTGATACCTACAAATCTTCTTTGTCAAGTAGTCTCAAAATTTCAGTGAATACAATCTCACAAATCCCTGTGCCAAACCTCACCAACCTCTCTGCCAGACACAAAAGAAACACGGCTAACTCAATTTTTCAGTCAGGGGAAATGAGAAATGTTGTATTGAAAAGCTAGATGGTAAAATATTAAGGTAATGTAGGGTTCCACTACAAAAACAAGTTACAGTAGGCAAGGAAAGATATGTAAATGCCCATATATGTGTTTAAGCCGCTGGTTTGCAAAGCAGTTAGCCCACAGGTCACCTCTAAACCACAACAGGCCATATATAGCTCCCTGAGTTACCAGTCGTTGCTTGCGAAGTGTGGCATCATACAAAGGCTTCCAAGGCTTTTTAGTTGGGATCAGTTTTATTGTCTATTCAAGTTGCCTGGGAAAAAGGAAATTTCTCTGCAAATCTCCAGGCTCCTTGTGTCTGACACCAACATTTCTTCATTGGTCCTTTGAGACATGCACATTTGCTTCATCTCAAAGAAGCTTTTCTTCATGGCCTTCAGGCAGGTTAACAATTAATAGTGTATGTTTTATACCCTTTTCATCCTCCCCTGACCTTGAGGTTTATGACTGAAGTTTATGGAGTTGGGAATTTCTTTGACTCAGACTCATGTTCTGGCAGAGATTTCCAGACCTTACCTTTTCACACTAGTAAAGTCTCCTCAGCAGAGATGAAGATGTTGGTTGTGCAGGGATTTCTCCCTCTTTCCACAAGGAACATTTTCCTGTGGCAAAAAGATGAGCCTGAAATGGGAACCCAAATTCTCTAACTTCTTTTAAGGTCTAAGTGCCTCTTTTTCTCAGTGACTTTTCAGTTTTGTTATTGGGTGAAAAGCTCTTAAACCCACTGAACAGTATTTTCTACGTTGTTTTGGTTTCTGTCACAGGTAGGAAGAGCACCATGTCCTGGCCAGGAGACCAGATGAGGGAAGACCACAGTAGAACAACTTCTTGTCCACCTAAAATGTACTATGGGGCTGGATATGGGAGTGTGGGACACGGCAGAAGGTCCATAGCCCACAGCATGTGTAGCCCAGCGTGCCATAGTAAGGACTACGTTCCACTTACTTGCCCATTTGTGCATAAAGACAGAAGGGATTGTGGCAGTTGCACATCCCTGAGGTGAGACAGACCCTTCAATAGAACAGTTGTTGGCTCTTTAGCACCTTTTGTGCCCCTCTATGCCTGTGCACACCTGCACAGCTAGGATGGTGCTGGCAGTCACCTCCTCCACACACCTGGGGGGCAGGAAGGGTGGAACCCTCAGTGGATTGACAGGGTCCTCAACAAAGGAGATGCCCAGAGACGCTGTGGAGCTTCTGGACCATACTGTAATGCCCACAGCCAGATCTGACCAGGCTATAAAATGGGGTCCCCAACGAAGACCCCGTTGGAGTGGTCTTCTCAGAGGAGTGGGTCTGTGAACTGAGACCTTCCCCTTAGGTTGTGACACCATCTAAGGAGACTTCCCAGGACTGAGAGCGCCTCACCTCCTCCTGTACTGAGTGGTTATTTACTGGATATATCCCTGAGTGAGCCCTCGCCTAACCCAGGCAAGCGTGAGCCCTCGCCTAACCCAGGCGAGTGATTGTTTCTTCTGGGTACCCTCGAGCGAGAGGCCTCTGGTTTTGTTTCTTGTGAGTGAATGCATGTATGTTGTGGATCCTCATTATTCTTATGGTGTGGTACACCAATAATCTCCTCAACTGGTATACAAACTTGTATTTTATGTTGTCGAAGTGCTAAATAATTGTATAAACCCTGTTGCTCGTCGGTTTATCGGCTACACTTTTCCAGCTAGAATAAAGTCTGTTTTGGAACTTATTGCCCACCTAAAATTGACTTTTGGGATGCCTCCATGACAGGGATCAAGCCTGGAGATAGCACCTCTTTTCTCATCTACCTGCAGCATAAGCGGTAATTCCCGTAGTGTGTTTGTAAGGATGTCTGAAATAGTGATAGTGAGACCGGGAGTGAAATCAGAAGTGGAAAGTTCTGGGAATTCCAGCCGTTATGTGCTGTTGTATTATCTCTGTAGTGTGTGATGTAAGCAACAGCAAACAGCTTATATCATATTAATTAAAAACAAACAAACAAACAAACAAAACCCACAAAACCCAAACACCTTAATAAGCAATTCACATTAATATATTTGCATGAATTTACAGGTTTTTATATGCATTTACCTCCACATACGAAATATTTTTTAAAATATATTTACTACAGTGTCTTGCAGTATAGGAAGAAACTACATTTGTTCTCAGCTTCCAAACAAAAAATAAGGGCCATTGATTCAACAGGAAATGCTTCCCAGTTGTTCAAATAAAATAAACATTAGCAAAATACATCCTAAACAACAACAAAAAAAGAAAACTATATCTTCAAGCAATGTGATTGAAATCTCTTCCCATTTTAGTAGGTGTGACTTCATTTCTGCAGTACCTAGTCTTTTCAAATATTGCCAAAAATTCAGCACAGGTGGCACTCGAATTTCTATTGTAACACATAAATAGGAAAGACTTCACTGTAAAACCTTCCATGGGATTTTTTTTGCATGTGAAAACCACAAAAATCGAACCTTGCCAGACATACAGTCAAAGAACTTTTCACAATAAAACTAGCTTCCCTGACTTGTTTGGGGTTCTGCAGAAAGCACACGCAGTTCTTCCTTTCTTCTACTCTTCTTCACTTCTCTCCCACAGCGTCTCCAACCTGACCATGAAGTACTGTGGGCATCTATCCATGTGGGGCAGGAGAGCTCCGGAGATGTGTTGTGGGAAAACTCACTGTTGACAGCCTCTCCAACTCCCCAGATTCATGCTCGCTGCAAAAATATAAAGACACCTCTTGCCATCTAAATGTTCTCTCTGAGGACATCTGTTTCTAGTGCAATGCCACTTCTACCTTGTGCCATTCTGCTGAGTTATATGGTTCAAATGGGTTTGTCAGGAAAAAAAAAAAAAGAAAAAAAAAGGTGAGCTAGCTTGCGGATACCTTCCTTCATGCCGTATTGAGTTATTGATCTTTAGAAAGACATGAGTCAAAACTGTGAAAAGAACTCTGTACAAAAGAGAACAGATAGATGAAGATGTACCTACTATGATAATGGATGCCGTTCCGAAAGCAAGATGCCCTGAATTGGGTAATTAACCCACAACACTGCTGTATTTATTGTGACTAACAGCCACTTTGCCAGAAATCTGAACTGTAGGAATTACTTTGCTAGTACTTCAGGTACAGGGAGTGATAAGAAATCTGTTCTGTTATTCAGGAATCTCATATTTTGCCTGTTCGTTTTTCAATTAAGAAATTTTAGGGAAATGTGTGCCTTTGACAGAAATGTCAAAATTTACCCCATATCCACAATGAATAATAGAGACAAAACTTAGTAAAATTGCTTCCAATACAATAAAAATAAATTGTTTATTATTAAACTCTTTTGTATAGAATTCATCTAATAAATCTGACAATTCTGCCATAAAGCCCAGTGCAGTTCCATCCCGGTTAATACCTGACTGCATTTCACAACATCACATGAATTACAAAGAGAAAAGAATGGGGAAGCAGATACCTGACAAAGCATAAACCTATCTGTTAGGGAAGAAACTGTTTTCTTGGCAGTGTCAGGAGAAAACTCCCCTTTCTGCAGCAGCTTTGTGTTCCAGCCTGCACTGTTGACCTTGATTCCCTGTGTAAGACATGAGCATAGTGAGATTTCCATTGACACCGACTGAAATATGGAGCTCAATCTTCAGCCAAGAACAACTGGAAGGCCTCCAACCACTCACCCCAGATGTATCTGGCATTTTTTTTGAAGTAAAGAGGCTGAACCCGACTTGCAGAAGGGAAAACACATGTGCAGTGTTTGTTCTGATTCCAGGAAGGTTTGTGAGATTGTGTCCTGAGAATTGCCAAAATGCTGTGTACTGAAGTGGGTACCAACCAGTAATTTTTCATATTGCTGTGAGATCAGTAGAGTTGGTCAGATGTATTCCATGACTCTCCACAGAAATAAATACTTATGTAGTTTGAATCGATTCTCCAAAGCCAAAAACAGATTATTGGAAGAGCTGAGCAGAGCATCATCATCCTTATCTACCTGTACCACATCTATGTTTGTCATGAAAGTTCGAGTTTAAATGTTTTGGAAATGCTCCTACTGTTTCTTTCAATTCTAAGTTGAGTTAACCGACCTGACTACTGAGACGACATAAATTTCTGTGGATGATGGGCATCGCAGTCCCAGCAGGGGAGAGTTCCCTCAGGTAGGTCAGAGCGGCTGAGGCTTTGCCAATCCAAATCTGGAATAGAAGACCTCAAAGAGTGCAAATACTTCACCTCTTTGATGACCTGTCCAAGGGCTGCATAAACATTTGGGAAGAAAGCTTTTCCTAAAAGCCACCCTGAACCTTCCAAGGTAAAATTAGTGGCTATTGCCCCTTGTGGTACTGTCTGATAACACTCAGTTTTCATCTGTCCTCTTCACGATTGTCCTCCAAGTAGCCATAACTTCTAGTAAATCAGTCCTCCAGCACTCTATCTGTCTTACCCAGCTCAGATCCAGCCATCTCTCCTTATAGTTCCTGTGATCCAGGCATGATAATTCTGGTCACCCTCCACTGAATTCTCGAGTTTTTCAGCATCTCAGGGTCTTCCTGAGCAGCTGGGAAGAAGCCAGGGAAGATACATGGTAGAGCAATGAATTAGAAAGGTCTTGGCCAACTGCTGAGAAATGATGGCCCTATGGGATCAGATGGGATACACCCAAGGGTGCTGAGGGAGCTGGCAGAGGTGATCACTGAGGCACTTTCCATTATCTACCAGCAATCCTGACTAACTGGGGAGGTCCCAGATGACTGGAAGTTGGCTAACGTGATACCCACCTACAAGAGGGCTGTAAGGAGGATCTGGAGAATTACAGACCTGTCAGTCTGACCTTGGTGCCAGGGAAGGTTGTGGACCAGATCATCCTGAGTGCCATCATGTTGCACATACAAGAAAACCAAGTGATCAGGCCCAGTCAGTATGGGTTTATGAAAGGCAGGTGCTGCTTGAGCAACCTGATCTTCTATGTCAAGGTGACCCACCTAGTAGATGAGGGAAAGGCTGTGGATGTTGTGTACTTAGACTTCAGTAAAGCCTTTGACACTGCATATCACAGCATCTCCTGGAGAAGCTGCAGCTCACGGCACGGATGGGTGTAGTCTTTGCTGAGTAAAAAACTGGCTAGATATCTGGGTCCAAAGAGTTGTGGTGAATGGAGCCAAATCCAGTTGTTGGCCGGTCACAAGTGGTGTTCCCCAGGGCTCAGTATTTGGGCCAGTTCTGTTTAATCACTTGATCAGTGATCTGGATGAAGGAGTTGAGTGCACTCGCAGTAAGTTTGCAGACGACACTAAAGTGGGTGGGAGTGTTGACCTGCTGGAGGGTAGGAAGGCTCTACAGAGGGATCTGGACCAGCTGGATTACTGGGCCAAGGTGAATTGTATGAGGTTTAACAAGGCCAAGTGCTGGGTTCTGCACTTGGGTCATAACAACCCCTGAACGCTACAGACTTGGGGAAGAGCGGCTGGAAAGCTGCCCAGAGGAAAAAGGATCTGGGGGTGTTGATTAACAGCCAGTTGAATATGAGCCAGGATGTGCCCAGGTGGCCAAAAAGGCCACCAGCATCCTGGCATGCATCAAGAATAGTGTTGCCAGAAGGAGTAGAGAAGTGATTGTTCCACTGTACTCAGCGCTGGTGAGATCCTACCTTGAATACTGTGTTCAATTTTAGGCCTCTCATCATAAGAAGGACATCGAGGTACTAGAGAGAGTGCAGAGGAGGCAACAAAGCTGCTGAGGGACCTGGAGCACAAGTGTGATGAGGAGTGGTTGAGGGAACTGGGGCTGTTTAGCCTGGAGAATGGGAGGCTGAGGGGAAACCTTATATTTGTCTACAACTACCTGAAAGGAGGTTGTAACATGGAGAGTGTTGGTCTCTTCTCCCAAGTAGCAAGTGATAGGACAAGAGAAAATGTCCTCAAGGTACACCAGGGAAGGTTCAGATTGTATATTAAGAAGAAGTTTTTCCCGGAAAGGGTTGTGAAGCGGTGGAACAGATTGCCCAGTCCTCATCAACCAAGGCAAACTCCTCCATTGTCCTGACTTCCTCTGAGGCCTCATGGGTACGGGGCTCCTCAGGACAGCCTCTGGCAATAGAGACAGAGACAAAGAAGACATTCAGTAACTCTGCCTTCTCTGTATCTTCTGTCACCAGGGCACCCACCCCATTCATCAGTGGGCCTACATTACCTCTGGTGTTAGTTTTATCTGCACTGTATTTGAATAAGCTCTTTCTGTTGTCCTTGACCCCTCTTGCAAGGTTTAATTCTAAGGAGGCCTTAGCTTTCCTAGTTGCCTCCCTACATTCTCTGACAACAGCCTTATACTCTTCCCAAGTGGTCAGCCCCTCCTTCCACAATCTGTAAACTCTCCTCTTCCACTTGAGTTTGGCCAGCAGTTCCCCATTTAACCAAACAGGTCTCCTGGCTCCCTTCCTTGACTTGCTACGTGTCGGGATGCTCTGATCTTGAGCTTGGAAGAAGCAGTCCCTGAATGTTTATCAACTACATTGGGCCCCTTTACCTTCAAGGACCCTTTTTCCTGGGATTTCCCCTAGCAATTGCTTGAAAAGGCCAAATTTGGCCATACTGAAGTCCAGGGTTGCGATTCTGATCTCAATGTCCACATCAAAACTAGGCAGAGAAATCCTTCTAACAAGCAGCTAAGATTACCCCAGCAGGCCAGGAATTTGTATGGTCTCCTGCATCGGAAAGAACATTCTAGAGAGAGTGCACAGTTTCTGAGGACAGCATGGAAATGGTAAAGAGGCAGAGGAGAGATTAGTCTTCAACTTTTTGTTGGGCAAACAGAGTCCGTGGGGCTCAGTGAAGATTTTGCACGGGGATTGTGTTATATGGTTGTGCTGTTGAGGCACTTAAAGATTGTTATTTACTTCCAGAGGTCACCAAAAAGTTTCTAAATGCACTGAGGGACTATCTAAAAAGACTAGTCCCTCAAGCTTGCCCCAAATCTAATAACTTCTTTTTTTTTCCTAACGAAAACTCCTTCAGTAGTGCACTAGCCATGTCAAAAAAGAGAAATGTCACAGCCATGAGCACATTGCACACACCAGGTCTTCCCTGCAAGCACCTTCAGGACCTTTGCTGTCCTCACAGGTAGCTCTCTACACTCACCACATCAGACTCTGCTTCTCTAACATCTACTTATACTGCCATCTCTTTCTCCCCTATCTTTTCTTAGCTTTGTGTACAAACATTTGTCTGTCCTTTTCCTTTCTAATCCCTTTCACAATCCCTTTTCCTCCATTGGTGGAAAACTCAATGATACATTTTTAATTAGATAAAAAAAAGGTGCTGCAAGTATGTTCATTTTAAGCATTGCTTTGACTGTTTAGAGTGGGTTCCAGAGGGCATTCTTGCAGATCATACATAGTGTAAAACCAACACATCAGTATGTAATGACTCCAGTCACATAAAAAAATTGTCTCATGTGTCTTGCCATTGTGTGGAGAGGTAATTGGTGATTGTACCTGTGACTATCTTGAGCATTTGATTTGTGAACCAGGGAGCACTGGGTGGTTTCCAGGACATGTAGTGTGGACTGGCTTACTGCCATACTGATCATGTTCCAGGCCATTGGAGTGACAGCTTGAATCCAAGCTGCATTTCAGCAGGAGCATGCTGTGATGCCCTAGCTACTCCTGAAGCCTGTGAATCTCCACCACACGTGTTCATTCTCTTTCAAGTTCAGTGGTGTCATGTGCACTTCATGAACATGCTCATGATCTGCTTAGCCTTGAACTCACACAACAGATAAGCTCCTAATTGCTGCCAGGAGCACCACAGCTTCAACTTCATGCTTGAGAAATCCCCCAAACATCTTGCAAGGACCTTACTTTTTATCTTAGAAGCAAGGGTGTCAGGACAATAGCATGTTACCTGTGCTTCCTCCCTTCAAACACATGCAAGAAAGAGATGAAGACAATAATTCTGTTACTGAAAGCACTGATTCCTGGAAGAATTAAATTACTCTCTATATATACATCAACCAATGTGGGCTACAAAACTCTAGGAAGCCTGCCATCCTGGGTGACATCCAAGAGACTATGCACACACTTCTGTGTGGGTATCTCCCACTTCTGGATGTGTTGCCATAGAAAAAAGTGACCATTACCCCAGTGAAGTCCGGCCCCTCTTGACTCATACAGATAGCGTAGATACAGGAGTTTCTGTGGCATGAGATGGCACTGGGATAGGGCCAGACTGTGGGCTGACATCTTCCAGATTCGACAAGGGAAAGGGAAACTGGAGGATCTTTTTATTTCCTTACCCCTTTATTTTCCCAGGTTTGTACCTCTCCAAAGCCCCTTGATTCCTTCTTTTCCCCACCTCCCCTAAATATTCCATAATAAGCCTTGCACAGTCCTCAAATGCTTTTCCTGTATGCCTTATAATGTGCCCCTTACCCCCAACTAGTAATCCCCCTCAATCTGCAAGGTGATCCAGAGACAGTGTGCCATTTTTTGTCCCAGTTTGTCCCAGTTTTCCTGGCATACATCGGGGATCACATATGCATGTGGACAGTGTTAAATTATGTGACAAAAGGCTTTTCTGCACACTCACAAGGAAAGATAACAGAAGTGCAATGGCAGGTGGGGGAACCAGAATAGCACCCCTGAGGGAGTTTATCTCTTACAATAAGGACAATTTCAGCAGGCTTCCAGGGATGATGAGACTGAACCAAAAGCAACTGCACTCTAATATGCTGGTCTAGCAGAATCTGCATTGCACACTACCACAGTGAAGAGTTTACCAGATATTGTAGGAGGAGATGTCACAGCTTAGGGGCTCTTTCTTATGCATCCCGTTTTTCATTCTGGAATTGTCCTGCTATTGTCAGCAGGAGATCGTTTCACCTACAGTTTAGGTGAATGCGGAGTCTAACGTATTTCAATTGCCTGTTTGGAAGCATACTGCTCCTATCTCTCAGATTTTCTGTTTAGGCAACTGTTTTTGTTACATCTTCATCAATATATTAAATAATTATCTAAATGAGATTGGAAATTATGACTGGACGTTTTTATTCCAGGCAGCATCTCAGAATCACTTTATATTCAGCTCCTCCTTTTGCTCATTTCATCCTCCTGCTGCCTTCTCTCTTCCCATGTTTTTCCACAATATTTTGTTAGCAGGATGCAATTGCATCAGGCCATCTAATCCGTGGTGCTCAGGTGGAACAGAAATTAAAAGAAATGTGCTTGACCATTTCTAGCAGAAATATCACTCCTTAGAGGAACAAATTGTGAGCTAAATGAAAGCAGACAGAGCAGCTTCCAGGAAGAGTTGGCATCAAACCATGAGTCTGATAATTGGGTTCTGAAAAAGGAATGGCTATCAAGAGAGGTCTGGCATCTGCCTGAGAGCAATTATTACCAGACCACAAATGGGTAGGATGAAGGCGCTCCCCTCCCTGTTCCTCTCCTGCTTTACTGCTGTGGCACTATGCAATGCAGAGCCTGTGATAAGGAGGACAGCACGGGAATGAGGGAGAAATGCAGAAATCAGGAGAGACGGACCACTCCAAGGACCACCAAGCTGAGAATTGAAGGAAAGGGGAGGATGTGTGATATCTCCGTGAGGGGCTGCATGGCACTGGTCAGTCCAGACTTGCAACCTCTATCCAATTTCCTCCCAAAAGCCTAGTAAAATCTGTTTGATGAGAGCAACAAGAAGGAAGACTGTCCTGATATGTAAGTCTTTCTCTCATATTGATCTTTGTGTTTTGATTTGGGATAAATGACCAGAGGTCTCTGTGCCCAAATGCTCTGAAGATAGGTGACTTTGGGTATGCAGTGGGCTTCCAGTGGGATGAGAAAACAGGAGCTTGCAGGCTGTCAGGATGCAGGTCTCTGAGTTTCCCAAGTGACATTGGTTGATAATTAAACTCTTAATTGCAGGTTAAGCACACTACTTCAGTGTTGGCTGGTGACTGCATCATATACTTAAACTATTGTTGCATTTTTGCAATTCCTGTTTATATGTCTGACAAAGGGCCTTGAATCTTCCTGTCCAGCTAGGAAAATGAAATTTGGGGAGGGTAGGGGAGCATGAAAGGTCCTTTATATTTTAATTTTTTTAAAAATCCTTTTTCAATGTGTCTAATGCTAGAGACTGTAGTGCTACTATATTTCAGCCTGGCAATGTCAGCACCATGCAATAATTCTACCTTTACCATTAAAATTATGTCTGCTTGTTAGCTATGAGGGGATGGACTCGGTGTGCCAGAGTCCAGCAAGTTGAGAAAAAGAGTGCTTTGCAGGACGATGTGTGGATATTGAGCTTGGGGGACATAGTCCACTTTAAGCTTTGAGAAGAAAGGGATGGAAAGTGATTACTCTGTGTGCTGGAGTAACCAGAAGACACACGAGCTTGAGAAGTGAGTGCTGGGAATAAATGAGACAGCTGCAAAAGAGAATGGAAGAAAACTCATTCCTGTGTGCAGAGATGGCAGCTGTGAAGAGAACCTGAAGCAACTACACTGAGTCTGAAGTGAGAAATCTGAAAGAAAGATGAGGGAAATGAGCAGACAAATAGCTGGGAAGTTGAGTAAGTTGTTTAATCCCATGTGAGACATGTTGGGTGGTCACTGGGTGAGAAACCGAACTGCCTGAGCTAGGGACCTTCTAGTCTCTTTCTGTACTGATTCTGTCTGGTATAGATCTATTCGCCTGGCTACCAGGGGTCCAACATTGACCAGGAGAGGCAAAAATGTTGTTCTTTGTGAACAGGGAACTGATCTGAGAGAAGTGCATTCAGGCTCCTTGGACTCATTGCTGCAATGAAAAAAGCCCGCTTTGTTTCAAAGGAAAACCGTGCTATTGGCACCTCAGTGCAGAAATGAAGTTACAGAGAGATGCTGATAGAGAATCATCCAGGCTGAGAACAGCAGTTTTAGAACCTCTCCTGGGTTCAGCTGTAGGATACATAATTTGGACATGGGCCTCAGGACATGACACAGCGTTTCAGCATAATCAGGCAGAGAGACACATCATCTTACTCCCGTAATCGAAACAGAAAAGCTCTGCAAAAATGCTGTTCAGTAAATAGCTGGGCCATGTTTCTCTGGTTCAGGAGAGGTATAAGTATGAAGAAATGAAACACATAGGGATAAATTGCAGTTTTCAAAATGTAGGTTGCAGCTTGAAGCTTGATATCATCCTCACTTGAGATAATATTCCTGGAGGTGGAGTTCTTCTAAAAGAGAAGAAGTTGTCTTAACTAATATTGGGTTAGCATTGGATCACAGCAAACATCACCATGTTCTGCTTTGGGCTTGCTAATCAGTGAACTTCAGGTTTTTGGGGCAATGTTAATGTAACAACTCGAGAACTTGTCCTTACCTGGTAGGCAGATTATGAAAGTGTTCACTTCTAACTGAAGAGTTGCTTGTGACAGCAAGAGTTGGGCCCACCTCAACCAGCTGGATGCTGGAGATTCACAGAGTGTAATTCATCAACTTATTCTAGATATCTAGATAAGATGAGATGAATCAACTCTATTGCCTAGAATTATTAAATCTCACTGAGTAGAAAGGAGTTTAAATGGGCTGGCTCAGATGTAGCTGTTTATATTTTGCCAGATTGAGCTCATTCTTTGTGGTCCAGAGCCTTTAAACTTGCAGACAGTTTTCAGGGACACTATTACAACATTACATGGTTTGACCAGTGCTCCTTAGAGCAGAGTTTGGTCTCCTGAACCAATGAGTAAGTTTTGTTCTTGTCTCTTTTTGATTCTGTGAATGGTAATGAAGCATATTCTACTTGTTTGGTAATCTGATGGGTAATTATAAAAACATTTTTAAGCACACTGTTTCTATAGGCTGCTGTAGACTTATCTAGTCACCTTTTAAAACACACATTTCTGTGAAGAAGGGTCAGATGGGTAGATTTTTACATGTTTGCTGTACCTATTGTTGGATACAGTCTCTGACACAGATGAAATGACATTGGAGTATTTTTAAATTCAGCAACAAGCATACACAAAACCTTAAAAAATCACTCAGAACGCTAACTTAGATTCTCTATTAAAATTGAAAGTTTATGAAGAACTGTTAAAGCTGATATAAAGCACCTGCTAACATGAGTCAGGTCACAGAAGCTGGTTCTCCTCTTAGGATACTGTTAGCCATGAAGTGATAGAAAGAAATTGGACATTTGTGTTTGTAGCATTGACTCGGCACTGTGACTCCGGCTGCTCTCTGTGGATGACTGGGGTCCTCCAAAACTCCATCTTCTCTTGCCTGCTACATACAACCTCTCCCAAATCCTCTGTACGGATGTCCCAAGGTCTCCTTTCTCCTCTTCGTACCAGGTAAAGGTTCTCTCCTACCCACATGAAGGGGCAGTGTAGGAAGGTCTTGTTCACCTTGCCAGTGTGACCCAAGGTTTGGTGAGATGAGCTTTACTGCAGGTGTGTGTTCATGCTATGAATAGCAAAGAGCTGTACTGTGCTGTTACAGGAATGAACAAGAGCACCAAAAAGTGTCACTGTACGGATTTGAGGGTGACTCATTAGAAAAGGAAAGACTCGTTACTGTCTGCATTACTAATGGAAAAGTAAAACATCTTAACTTCTCCATCAGACAGAGGAAGACAGTATGGTGTTTCATCCTGACCTGTGAGTGACATGGGATATAAATCCTATTTTTTCTTGGAAGCTTTTAAAAGTAACTGATAGGTAAGCAGTCACTTATTTTGTTCCAAAGGAAGAACAGACCCTACTTGGCACTTAACTCTCACTCAAAAAGACCAGGGTTACACCGCTCAAATATCTTGCAATCAGACATCTTGTGAGCTCAAAGGCTGGAGAGCACTGTTGTGTCAGGCGTGCCATGACAGAGTGTAGGCACATCTACAGGAGATCGGCCATAGTGCAACGTACCTGCCTGCACACGTACCTCTGGTCATGATGACACATGGCAGCAGTAAAAATTTGCATAGAGTTTATTGCTGTTGCTATAGCCCAAATTAAATACTTGAACATATGAGGTCGTACAAGGTATGGAATGTAATCACCTACAATGTCCAGAAGAAACCAACACAGCAGCGACCATGACTGCCTATAAGACAATGTTTACATTGTTTCATATGCTTACCAGGGAACTGAAATTATCTGAAGAAAAATACGGGGAACCAATATTTCCAGGCCTTCAGAGATGGTCTCTCTACTCAAAATGGAAGCTGAAGAACACACACAGTGAAAACAGTGAGATACAACAAGAAAGAAGAGGGGCAGGGAGATTTATTTTCTCATCCTCTTTGAGACTTGTCCACTTTCTAGACTCTGTGTGGACAAGCAGCAGAAGGAGGTCACTCTACCAGAGGATCCAACCTCACACCAGTTATGGTATGGGAGGACATGCACTTTGAAGGGTCTTTGTGCTAGCGCACCTACCCTTTTGCACTTCCTTCATTATTCCCATGCTGTACAGCCATCGCCACACTCTGCAGATAGGCTATTCATTTTGAAGTAAGAGTTGCCTTGTCCTGACCATCTGCTTGCTTTGATTTTAGGCTCTATTTAGGGCTGCAGTCACAATACTCTCCTAAACTTGAAGGGGCATTGCAAGAGCCAAGACTCCTCAGTCAGTAGTATTTGCCCTGTCTTTGCACTCGTGCCTGACACTGCTCCCACCACAACGAAATGACCATTAATGACGCACAATCTGTCCTGCCTGCCTTGGCATTGAGTGGGCACAAGAAGGGAGGAGAAAATGCACCAGTGGCTTTATGCATCGCTTGCAGGTCTACCTGTCCTAAAGGTAGTGCTCCCCAGGCTAATGCACTTTTTCTTGGCATCCTCCCTCACACCTGCATAAACACAGTGGGTACATATCCATACAGATACCCTGCCCAAAACACACATAAAGATTCCCATGCATTCCTGTACTTAAACACCACCGTCACACACTTGCCTATGTACTAAGACAGTCACAAACTATACAGCTGGAATATACCGGTATATGTTCATATGGCCCTGCTCCAGGAGTAAGCTTCGGTTTCTATGCTTAAGTGTTACAATATCCTTTTTGTGACCACTGCTTTTGCAGAAATCCATGGAACCAAGACATAACCACATTGCTGTTTGTGCTTTTTACAGTTTTCTTGTTGTGATGCAGGAAAGAAATTGACCTTCACTTCCCAGGTATGGTAGGGCCTGGTATCAGGTTGATGCAATTTTCTAGCATATAATGCTTTTGGCAAATCCAGGTGGGGAACCTTGTTCATGGTGGGTTGGCTCCTGAAGAACCCTGGAAAAATCCTTGGAGTGAAGAAGAGATACTTTCTGAGAGACACAGGAAACTCTCAGCCCTTTGATGATAACTGTCAATAATGAGAACGGTTATCAAACATAAAATGTAAATGTGGCGACTTAAGTGCTGGGGGTTTTTTATGGCATCTAAACACCATCCATCCAGCACATTCCCACCTCTTCTTTCCGCAGGTATCCCCAGTTGCTAGCTGGCCTTCCGCACACTGCCAGGGATCGTAAGCCATTGAAGTAATTTTAGAAGAGGGACATGATATATTTGTTGGGCAAAAGAGTCATCTGCCACCATCTTTCCCTTTTAAATAAAGTCACAAAGACAGGAGAGTCTGGTAAGACACAGATTTGGAGCCACCTCCCAGAAGTGGACAGAAAAATAGAGGATATTTAGCTGTAGAATACAGGTTTACGAAGTACACGCACCACATTGTATGTGTTCAGACCTGGTGCATCGAAACCAGGAGACAAACCCTTGCGATCAAATGGGTAAAAGTTAAAGAGCTGACCGTTTTGGGTCTCCAATGAGATGGAGGCAGAACCCAGGTGCAGAACACATGGGAACTCCTTGTCAAAAACAACTTGGAAAACACGATCTTCCAGGTGGTTGAGCTTGATTGTCCGGTACTTTTCAGGAATCAGCTCTTCCACATGAGGCCCAAACTGCTGCATGACCAGCACACCACCAGGTCCAACTTTAATCTCGTAGAAAGTCAGATTGGAATAGGTATAGTAGCCAACGTAAGGGCCTGGACTTGGAGCAGGAACTAAGCTTTTCTCTGCTTCTCTGAATGCTGTCTCCATGGCAGGAATGAGATACTCATACGTCTGAGTCACAATGTCTCCACCCTGAGGCCTGGGCCCTGCCATCAGTACAATGAAGCTCAGGCGGAGCTTGGGGATAAGGGAGAAGGTAGCTGAATAACCATCAAGGTCTCCGTCCTTCCTAATGACATCATATCCCGATTGCTCATTAATCTCCCAGGGTGTACCAGTCTTGTTAGCGAAGTATTCAGTGGAGCACTTAAACAGAGGGGTCAGCATCGTCTTCACTGTGTCAGGCTCTAGGAGACGACGGTGGTAGGTGCCTAAGAAGACCATTGCCAGCTTGGCAAGGTCAGCAGCTGTGGAGTACATCTGGCCAGAAGGCCTGTACCAGCCAAGGTCATAGAGAGGAGCCGGCTGCTGGCTGCCATAGAAACCCACAGCCATCTGGGAGCGGATCGGTGGGGTGATGTCAAAGCCAGTGTCCTCCATGCCCAAGCGGTCTAGGATGTTCTCTGAGATCCAGCGCTGGTACTGCCCCTCAGCTGCATGGTCAGCTAGCACGTGTGCCATCAGTGAGAAGGCCAAATTGCTGTAGTGGCATCTGAAAAGAAAGAGAAATACATCTGGATCACCCTTACCTCAGTGGTGCAGTGTGGATATGACTACACAATAACAGTGGCTAGGTCTCTCTTTTCTGGAATAAAATTGTCCTTTTATCAGATGACGTGCTAAAGAGCGAGGAGAGAAGAGGCAGGGACAGAAAAGCTGTGTATTGTTGCTTTGCTTTGTTGTTAAGTCAAGAAGGATAAATTTCTTGCAGGAACATAGGCAGAGCTATTTAACCACTATGTATAGAAAGAGAGCTGGAGATGGAAAACTAAAAGACCCCCAAACTTTATGCAAAACTCTTTATATTTGCATATCCTGACTTATCATTTATAATGGTTCAACAAATAATATATCCATATACAAATCAGCATCCATCAATGTTGAGTCATTAAAGACACCTGAGTGCTTGAGTCTTTAATATCCATAAAGTGATACAAGTCTTTACACTTCAGCAAAGTTTAATGACACAAATACATGAATGGGCAACTTTTTTCAAAAACTTCAACCATTTCCAGCTCATCTATCTGGATAAAAGCATGATGAGTATATATATGTCTACTGCAACAATAAATACATTCTGGATCTAAAATTTTATACCTGAAAAGGAGTTGAAGTTCGACATACCCAGAAAAACATGTTAACATTTCTGTATCAACGAATGGGAAATTTCTTTAGGAAGAATGCTGTGAAGCCTAACCAGAAACAGGGAGACAGAGTTAAAACTATCAACACGTCAAGCGATAAGGGATTGAGCTACCACTACTGTATGTGCTTATGTATCTTAATGATTCACTTAACATAAATTCCAGAGAATGCGATGGTATCCAAGTCTTAAAATCCTTTAAGGAACATCTGTTGTAACCTTCTACATGACATTGGATGGAACTAATACAAGGTTGCCATGATCAAACCATTGAGTTTTCTAAAAGTTTTCTAAGCTTGCAGACTTCAAGCCATGGCGAATCCTCAGCAAACATCGGCAAACTATTTCAGAATGTAATTCTATTCCCTAAAAATTTTGCAGACTTAGAAATTTTTTCCCAGTTAGTCTGAATCCTTTCCCTCACCAGCTGTCGGCAGGATCCTGTTCATAATTCTAAGTGTAATAGACATTTAACAGGCTATATAAATTGTAATGAACATTAACAGAACTTACAGACAATTTAGAGACAATGTCTATAGCCACTGCATGATTTTAAACTAAATTTATGTGGTTTTAAAGTGATAAAATTAACATGCCTTTCCACTTCGGAAAATCTGCATCTTTCACACTTTAAGTCTCATTGGACCTAACTCTAGCAGTTTAATTTGCCTCATTAAGGCTTCTCACTCAGGTTTTACACACATTATAAAATCACAGCATCACAGAATTATAGAATGTTCCGAGTTGGAAGGACCAACAGGATCATGGAATCCAGCTCCTGCCCCTGCACAGGACACCCCACAGCTCACCCCGTGTGTCTGAGCACGTTGTCCAGTCTCTTCTTGAACCCTGTCAGGTTGGGCCATGACCCCTCCCTGGGGAGCCTGTTCCAGTGTCCACACCTCTGGGTGCAGAACCTTTTCTGAATGTCCCACTGACCCTCCCTGCGCATCTTCTGCCATTCCCTGGGTTCTGTCCCTGTCACAGAGAGAAGAGCTCAGCCCTGCCCCTCCTGCTCCTGCTGAGGAACCTGCAGCCCCATGAGCTCTGCCCTCAGTCTCCTCTGCTCCAGCGAAACAAACCCAGGGACTTCAGCCACTCCTCACGTGGCTTCCCCTCCAAACCCTCCACCAACTTTGTGGCCTCCTCTGGACACTCTCCAGTATCTTTATCCCTTTTTACCCTGTGTCCCCACCCTGCACACAGCGAATGCTCCAGGTGAGGCCGAGCAGAGCGGGACAATCCCCTCCATGCCCGGCTGGCCGTGCTGTGCTGGATGCACCAGGACACGGGGCCCTCTCGGCTCCAGGGACACTGTTGGCTCATCTTCAACTTGCTGTCAACTACAGCCCCCAGATCCCTGTCCACAGAGCTGCTCTCCATAAAAAAAATTAAAAGAGAAATTAAAAAAAAAAAAAAAAGCTTACAAAAAAACCCAAACAAACAAAAACCCCTGGTACCTCCAACAGTCAGTCTTTCTAGACTAATAGACTAAAACAGGTTTGTGAGTAGATGGCTGAAGGTCTCTTTAGGGATGGCTGTCTTTTACCCATTGGCCATGGAGACTGCAGATGGGGCTAGGATCAGTGGAGAACACAAACCCAGACCAAAAGCTTGTAAGTGAATATATCTGACCTAGTTCCTGGATCGGCAACCAAGACGTCGTCTTTCAGGAGAGCTAGAGCATCTTGTGTACTGCCCTTCCACAGCAGGCTGGTAGATCGCAGCCTCCTGGGCAGACCTGTTGCATGGAAAAGAGAAGCCAACAATTTGAAACAAATCATAGAATCATTTTGGTTGGAAAAGACCCTTAAGATCATTGAGTTCAACCGTTAACCTAACACTGTCACTAAACCATGTCCCTAAGAACATCACCTATACATCCTTTAAACACCTCCAGGGATGGTGATTCAGCCACTTCACTGGGCAACCTGTTCTAGTGCCTGACAACCCTTTCTGTGAAGAAATTGTTCCTGATATCCTATTTAAACCTCCTCCAGTGCAACTTGAGGCCATTTCCTCTTGTCCTATCACTTGTTCCTTGGGAGAAGAAACCAACACCAAAACAGTGAAGAGTGAGCAAAAGGCGAGACTCAATGGCAAGATGGAAACAACAATGATGCACACATGTGCTTTATTCACACAGCAAATGGGCTGCAAGGACCTGTTCGTACCAGTCTGCAGGGTACTGTGGTCAAGTCATGGACCACTGAATCTGGGTAGTGTAAGTCCTACCCCAGCACCAACTTTGGGTTGCCACATTTCAGTAAAAATATCTTGGTAAATGATTTTTAAAACCCCTGTATCCTCAATGTATTTTGGAAGAAAAAGGAATATCAAATGTTGGGAAAATCCCTGTCTGTTTTTCCATATGACTGTATTCCCTTGACTACAAAGGTGTGCAACTGTCACTTTAAAAAGGCGTTTGTTCTTTGTGCCTCGCTACAGAGACCTTGAACTTTTCTGAACTATTCCAGACTTAGCCTAAAGTATTTTTAGCTTTTTTTTTTTTTCCAGCTTTAGCAAAATTTATTCTGAATGTAGAAATACTGAAGATCTTTTAACTTTTTAAATCCACAACCCTGATTATGGATTTCCTAAAAACTTTTGGACAGGATTTTTAAAAATACCACAGCCCCCTTGCACAGGATCTATGGCTCACCAACTCCAGAACTTGGATTACATCTGGTATGAAATCCTCATTGCGGTTTACAGCTGACTTTGATTTAGAGTTTAGGAGAAAATCAGGAAGGATATCTGACAGAAAAATGACTTGCAATCATCTGCTCAGTGAGCATGTGCTTAATCATGGCAAAGCTGAATGAGTCTCTATTCTTTTGTAGCAGCAACACGTTTTCTCAATTGGCCTGACCTGGGGATTTGAACTGGAACAAGAGCACTTTTTCTGCTTCTGGTCTGTGGTTATTTGTTAATGACCAGATAAGAGACGCACTGAGTATTTTCCCATAGACAATGGGCTCCTTCATTTCCTACTTGCCACAATGACAGTAAAGAAATATTGCACCACTGGGAGAGCTCACCAGCACCATGTCAGCAGTGCAGTGTCTCTTGAGGTTCACTAGAAATGATAAAACAGAGATTGTGTGAGCATAACAGAAAATCCATAGTTGTTGATTTATACCTCATGGGCTGCTAATTGATGTGACAAGCATGCTGTTAATAATTTACAATAGCATCTCTTATTGTCATTCATATACATTTGAAAATCACAGTCTTAACAAGCTGGAACTTCCCTCTAGCAATGTACCCATCAAGTCTTGAGAAGAAAAACCTTTGGAATTACTTTTGCAATATGTGATGTAGAAAAGCCCAGCTAATGAGGATATATTATAGATCAGTTTCCACTGGAAGAATTTAGATGAAAACCACTTTACGATACATCATGCGGTGGCTTTGATCTCGAAGCTAAGCAGAATCTATTCCTCTTTGGGTTTTGACAGACAGGAAATGTAACATGTGACCTCAACATTGATTTGATTTTGAAACTGTGCTTGTTCTTCTACTGAATTGTCAAGGTCCAAGCTGGTTGGTGTGCCCTGCTGGGGTGGCCTGGGAGATTTGGGCCACATCCTTAAGAAAAAAACAAACAAAAAACAAACAAACAAACAAAAAACCACAAACAAACATAGGAACTTAAAAGGAACTAAGCAGGGGCACAAATCTAGCACAGTGATGAAAGCAATGCAATGGCTGCACAATACAAGCAATTATATTATGACGAAGTAGGCTTTTGACATATGCTTCCTACAAGTATTTCTAGGGCAAACCTCACCCCTCAGAAGGTGACAGGGCACTGGAGAAGGGCTGGGAGCTGCAGCCCCAGCACACGCTGCTCCTGCAAGGAGCAGCCAGACCAGCTCCAGGTGCTCCTGAGAGTCAGAGGGGACTAAGCAGATTTGGTGCCCCTGGGGACATCGTCGGGCTGGCTAGAGCAAGGACTGTGTCTGCAGGGAGAGGGGCTGGGCAGGGTTTGCACACATCTTTCTTTCCATCGCCTGCCACCACTTTGGGTCATTTGTCTGTTTGTTTCCCAATTTCAGCTACATCATTCCTTTTTGGGCAACCCTTATCTTGATACTGGGTTGGTTCAGGTGGTGCTGTACCTTGTCCCGAGGTATTGCAATTTGCCTACATGCTATTTAGATCTCAGGTCCAAGTTTTAAAGCTTTTATTCCAATCTGGAATTATGCAGGTGCTCCAGTTTAATCAAAATGCCACATAACATAGAAGCACAGTCTCTTTGGTCATTAAATTCTGGAATCTCTGAGTCAAGTATTACCAGCTTTATTTCTGAGAAAGGTTAAAGTTTTCCTGAGTCCTGTGAGCTCCTTCTAACTTAATATAAGAGTTACCCAATTATGAAAGTAGCAGCAGATTAATAGACTTCTGCCAGCAAGTACAAAGCTATTAATAGCTCAGAAATCCCAGATCAGGAACCACACTGACGGCTAATTTTATCTCAGTGATCAAGGTCTATCTGTTCAAAGCAAAGAGGTTTGGTGCCACTTTGACCCTCAACTCTACATCTCAGAAAAATGAGGGGACTCTGGGCTGGAGTACAAAATACTGCTATGCAACTGAAGCCTGGTTTCAGGTCATGCTACTGTGTTGAAAGAAATATATATTCACCTTGCACTGGAAAAACAATTGCCCAGCCCAAAGTGCAGCTTGCCCCCCCTTCCTAGCAGGTGGCCTGGACAAGAGTTTCCTTTCAGCACTCAATGAAGTTGCTGATGGTTTCAATCGAAGGGTCCTGCCTGACCTCCGGAAAGTGCAAAGGTGCAGGGTCCGTACTGGGAAATGTCCTCAACAGCAACATCTTTTATCCCTGGCACATGGTCTGTTCTCCCTGTTTTCCCTTTCAACTGGCATAGTGATGGAGAGAGGCCAAGCAGGTAGTGGTGTTGTCTCACCTGAGAGCTGGCTGGCCATTCTGCGCAAGGTGACAGGTGATGGCTTAAGTGGCATTGAGCCTTTTTCCAAAAAAATGAGCCCATCTGCTGTGTATCTCTGTTCCGATTCCTTGAGCCTTCCCAGAGGGTTCTTTATAACAAAGTTCTGGGCGTAACGTTCCAATGGGTCGTCAAGAGATGTGACTTTTCCTTCCTCCCACATCTTATACAACATAATGGTGGGAAAGATCTTGGAGACGCTAGCAATTCTGTTAAGGAACAAACATTTATAGAGATTAAGCATTAAGAAATCCATGAATCAAGAAGATCAGTGGTCAGTACATGAGATCACCCAACTGACCCACTGCCTGTAGCTTTAAATGCAAGACCTTTGCTAATTCAGAAGTGAAAGGCTAAAATGCAGTTAAGAGGCCTGAATTAATATCCTTAAGTCTGGCCTTTATGGACTGCAACATAACCTTCAGCAGCAGCTCCCTAATAGTGCAGTGGGCTACAGAACCTCTGTTTACTTAGTACACATGACCATTTAAAAAAAATATTGCTTAGTAAATACCACAACAAGTTGCAAGTAATTTATTGGAATTCTAAGGCTAAAATGCCGCAAAGGTTTACATTTCATATTCAGTGTTCATATTTGGGTGGCTTCAGAACAGAATCAAACTTACAAAAGGTCTTCTGGAATAGGACTCTTATTCCACTTTGTTGGTTTTCAGAAATGCAGTCATCTTTAAGAGAGACAGCCAGGGGCATGCATATTGTGCTGCTAGAGGTGAAATTCTTGGGCTAGTGCATGAGTGAAGGCATTTGCCAAAAATGTTTTCATTAATCAGGAACAAAAGTCAGAGGCTCAAAGACAACCAAACGTCATCGTAGTTCTAGCTATAAATTATACTGACTGGTGAAAAAGTTTCTTGGGGGCAGTTTCTGCGGTGCAATGGGTCAGCACATTCAGCTGTTAACAGGCACGGTTGGTGGTTCGAGCCCACCTACGGACATGTTCCCCTTTCCCTGCCAATGGTAGGGGGGTTGGAACTAGATGACCCTTAAGGTCCCCCCCCAACTCAAACAACAATTATTCTGTGATTCTGGAAGAGATAGCATGAAGTCATCTACACGGTGATTTAGTCACAATACAGAGGGGGAAAAAAGAGGTAATCAGAGCTGCTAAAACTTTCCAAAATTGTTTATACTGAGGACAACACTTCACAGAGTGCCACCCACGTGTTTCAATATAGCACAATTATAAGTCACTGAAAGGAGATCTTTAAAGGAAGTAAATACTTCCTTCATGTTTGTTCTTTTTTTTTTTTTAACAAAAAAATTTTCGTCTAAAAAATAATGGCCAATATGGCTTTGACTTCACTGGGAGAATAAACGAGCATACAAGTCTACTTTATGTTCACTAGATAGCTTTCCCAAACTGCATTTTTTGCTACACTGAACTTTTTTTTTTCAATCCTGTGACAGTGTTTCCTCTCTGTTCACAAAATCTGTGCTAGCTCTCAGCCTTCGATGTGCCCTAGGCCTCCTCAAAGCATGGATACATTCCTATGTCAGGAGTAATACGTTTTCAGGTTCTCCAGGATGGCCACCGCTATTCTAATTTAAAATAATGTCGGATCAAGTTAAACATTTTAAAAATATATATCCAAAGTTAGCAACCGAGTAAGCCACAAGTATATGATAACTTAGGGACTAGCTGAAGCACTGTCTAACAAAGTTTCAGTGCAACCCAGAAGAGGTTTCTGCAGTGGACCCGAACTAGTGGAATGTGCAGTTCGTGACAGTGGCTCTATTCCCAGATATCAGATCTCTGTATGCGTATCTGCTCTTTTTCTAGATCTCATGGCTGCGATTCATCTCTCTCACCTGTAAATAGTGTACTCATTGGGCACCACTGAGGATGGGTCTGAACCATTCTTCTTCCCGAAGTTGCCTGTCCAAAGCACAGTGTCATTGTAGATGACAATGGCAGACATGGCAGGGAGACCAGAATTATGAATCTTTTGACGCAGCATCATATCTACCTGGAGAATGAGAGGAAATTATGAATTTCCAAATGAAGAAAAGCCTTACAATGCATCTATTCTGCAAAGGCAGTAGAAGACCCAGGCCACCAGCCCTCCTCACTTCCAAGCACTTGAGAGTGATTTTTTCAAATGTGTTTTGGCAAAAGAAAATATTTTAACTGTACTCTTCCTTTGAACAGCTTATGCTGAATTATCCAGTATCTTTCATTCAGTCTACATGTCCCCTGTGTAGAAGAATGTAATGCTCATCCTTGTAATACCTTTGGTGCTTATATGATTAAAAACAAATGCTAAAACTTAATAATTGTACATTTCTTCCTTTTTAAATTGTACTGTGCACATCTGTTCTTTGCACTAGTTTTCTAGGTTCAAAGATGTATGAGAAAATGATCCAGACTTTTCAAATATCCTGTGACAGTTTTCACGCCACGGAACATGTTAGAGCTTGGTCTCCTGTTTAAACTGCAATCTGGGAAACAGCACTGAGCAATTAGAGGGCTATGATTGCTCTTTGATCCCTGTTGTGCCAGGGTTGTGTTGACCTAATCAGCCAGCTGTTCTCCACCCACCTCCTGCAAGCAGAATGCATTGGTCCTGCTCTTTGATGGCTTTTTCAAAGTTATGTTATCATCAAGCATAAGTTATCTTTTGTATAGAAAGGTTGAGACATAAGAAATGGCCTTCCAGGCCAAGAATTTGAGACAAGAAGGCCAAGCCAAGTCATGTCCTCAGAACGTCTTCATTGGATTGACTAGTGAGGTGCACTGACAGCCTGCAGTGGAAATACCCAAATTGTGCCAAGTCCTTCTGTAATGATTCTTTACCCTCCCCTCCCCATGCACCGGTAGCCAATCTATTATGGTTAGGTACATCAGCTCCTCCAGAGAACAGAATGATCTCGTGTCAGCAAACATGGTCCACCTTAGAGTTTTGTCAGAGAGACTCTGGCATGTAGACCTGCCTGGACCGGCAGAAAGTTGACAGGAACACATGATGCTCTTCTAGACTCAAATGTCACTGAATCCAATAGTTCACATTTGGATGTAGCCACTAGCAAGACTCTTCTGACAAAAATGTAGGTCTTCCTGATAAACAAAAGTATTCACCCTTAGAAGAGAAATATTTCCTTAAGCCTCATGCATGGGTGAATGTCACTTTCCTGTTTCAGGCTGCTAGGAAAAAGTCTGCCCTGTGTGCAGTGGTGTCTGGTACTGTCCAGAGCACTAGTTCCAGGGTCCCTGGCCTGGCGGAGGTCAGTAGTCCATCTTCGGTAGTGCAAGATCTTTAGTATGGGTTTGAGTGTCCACAGACTTTGGGAGAACCTAAGGGTGCCTGAAGATAACACTTCTGAGGTGTTGGTGCACAAGCCCCCTTCTTGCAGCCCCTCTCTCTACAGCAACCCCAGAGACAGCAGCAGAGGCTTCATGAAAGTGAGTATGAAGTGATAGCAACTGAAATTCAGTGTAGATAAAGTGACGTGCATGCAGGAAAGCAACCCTAACTTCACTACACATACACGCAGATGGGCAGTGAGCTGGTCATTAGGACTTAGGAACAAGACCTTGGGACTATGATGGATGTTCCTATGTAAACATCTGTGCAGTGTCCTATGGCAGAAAAAAAGGTAGAACAAATATGAGGGCTTACTAGAGAAACAACATAAAAAACCCCAGAAAACACCATTTTATCACTGTATAAATGCCTGATCCACTTGCACCTTAAATACTATATGCAGTACTGATTTCCTGCATCTCTATAAGAGTATGTTAGAGCTGGAAAAGATTCACAGAAGGGTAAAAAGAATGATCAGATTGGTAGGACAACTGCTATTATAAATAATTAAGCTACCCATGAGAAAGAGACAAATGGAAGGCCATATTATGTGATAGGGGTGGGTCTACAAAATCAGGAGTGTGCTGTTACAGCATGGCTGTCTTTGTGGTCCATACGGTCAAGGCATGCTGCAGTATTTCCTCATTGCCTCCCAGAATTTCAGACAGTGCTAAAATTTCAGAGACAGTATATCATACTCAAGAAAAGCAGAGCTCTTTCATTCAGATGCAAGACCTCTTCTTCTCCTCCTTCTTTTTCTCCTTCTCCTTCCTTTTCCCCTTCCCCTCCCTCTCCATTCCCTTTCTTGAAGTTATCTATAAGTAGCTTTCTAGTTTTTGAACAGTGCCATGAGGAAAGCCAGCAAAGCAATAGAATAGGGAATTGGCAGTCACTGATGAACAGGAATGAGTTACATGAGTCACCTGCTTTCCAGGACATGAAGGTTGCCTAATAGTAGACAAGATGCCAAGAGCCATCATTTTGTGCTGATGTGTGCTCACCAAACCTTCTGATGGACAACAAACAATGTTTCTTCATCAAAGCTTATGCTTTAGATAACTGCTTGTTTATCTGTTGTGTATGTTCAGTGAAGGAGTTTTATATACCCATTTCTAGATTCACATGTTCTCCACCTCCCCAATTCCCCACCTCCTTCCCCAGAGATGCTGTGGGGCGAAATATATATTGTCCCCTTTACACCTTCAGAAAATCAGTCATGAGCTCTGTCTCCCTCTGTTCCCTTCTCCTCACAGACCTTCTCCAATGCATCCTTCAGAATGGGGATTGGGTGGTCCAGCGGTACGGGTTCAGGATAGCGGGGGCACATCTGCACAGCTTCTGATCTCAATTCTACCACAGACGGGCCTGGAAAACATTTCAAAGATGGTGCACATGACTTGAACAGACACACAAGGAAGCTTCAGCATTACCCAGCAGTCAGCACTAGCTTTCTTGCTTGTGTTGTCCAAAGCTGAAGGACACTTCTGCAGAGATTAAGAGACAATCTTGAATTGCTTCTGTCTCACAGAAAATGGGACTTGAAGAGTTCACTGTGCTCTGTTATTGTTTATTCCAACATGGTGAAGCACATGGGTTGAACAGGAGCTGCAATAGGCTTCAACTGACTCTGCAACCTGGAAGAGTAAGCAACTGGGACTAATTAAGACTCTGTAGGGCTCCTGACAGTGGGTTCAGACCGCATGAAAGTGCCCTGTCCTTTGTCTAGGGCAAAGTCTGAGTCTGGGTTCAGGAGGACGGAGTTGTCCCATGCGTATTGTAACCTCAGAAAATGTTTGTAGAAGTGAATTGTGGGTGCCACGTGAAATCTAACACTATAGCAACAGCTGATAGGCTCATACCTAGTATATTAGCTGTCTTCTGAATTAGCTGTATCCTCCATATCCCAGAGACATATCTGAAATTTCTGTAGCAAGCTAAAATATTTAAACTCATTGAGAGATGGGAACTCTCTTACATGGAAGCACTGTTTTCCCAGCTGATTCCAAGCTGTTATAGAATCACAGAATTATAGAATTATTTGGGTTGGAAAGGACCTTAGAGATGATCCAGTTACAAACCCCTGCCGTGGGCAGGAACACCTTCCACTAGACCAGGTTGCTCAAAGCCCCATCCAGCCTGGCCTTAAACACTTTCAGGGATTGGGCAAACATACACACAGCTCATCTCTTCGTAGACAGAGGCTTTCTGCTCTCTAAGCTGTAAACAAAATGCTTATCTATCTTTTCACTTACCAACTGAGCATGAAGCACTGGAGATATAGATAAGAAGACAAATAGCACTACAAAAACTTTGAGGTGAATGGGGATGTATACACAAACCAGATAGCCTCTGATACTCTGTGATATAAAGGTAGGGTCTGAAATCTTTTCAGACATTGGTCTATGAAGTACCTCTGGAACCTTTACCATGGATTTTATGCCACCTTTGAGCTACTTAAAACTCTGATCCAGTTACACTGTATTCTTGCACATGCAGTGCTTTGAGCCTGTTGAGTTTAGTATAATCAACATACAGGAATTCTAGTGTGAACCAGGGGCTTGAGTTTGTTCAAGGATCTAAGATTAGTTGAATGGGGAAGGAAGCAAATCCATAAGCTAAGGCATATGGTAAGGTGGAAACCAAAATATGTTCTAAATTTGAGTGACTTCTACAACAGGGTGCTGAAGAAAAAGATAATGTAAAATGGAATGTATCCTTGGTATATCAATTGACCTAGGTTAGTGTCAGAAGTAATGGAGGTTCTCTGCACACCAGCAGAGTTACATGGTACTCCATCAGCACAATGTTCATCTCCTCTTTGTCACTGCACCAGCTAGGAGGAGGTAAATATTTGTGCTGTTTGGGGAAATCCTCTGAGGAAAATCATCCGCGTGGGTAGAAAAGCATTTACTGTTCTCACAAATTTCTGCATCAAACCGTGGCCCAATTTAAAGATGACTACTCACTGGGCTCCACCTTGGGGAGGCTGTACTGCCACAGAAAGCAGCCCGTCATCGCAACAGACAACAGGAAGAAGAAGATGGCCAACATGTGAATCCACTTCACCTCCATAGCAGTGAGCTTGAGAAGGTTGCGGCTGCTGGATGCCGGCTGTAAGCAGAAAAGAGATGGTCTCAGACAGAGAAAAACTTCCTCTCATTCACAGCAGCTAGGTGAAAGAGGCACACTATATTGGAGAAGCTACTGCAGGGACGTGGGCTGATTCCAGTACTATTGCAGCAGCAGAGCTGGGCATACTGGACCACATTGAAATAACTGGAACCAGATATTACTTCTTCTCTTCCAACAGGGTTTGCAAGACATTACTCTCCCTACATTGTTGGCCTTGTTGGTTCTTGTAGATGAAAACCATCCACTTCTTTTACCTTTTCTCCTCCCTGCAGAGGAACCTTTCTAGCCCAGGCTGGATTTTCTGTTACAACTGTCATTTCATCCCTTCTCAACTATCATGACTTATTCCTGGATAGTTTTCCAACCCCTTTTTTCCAGAGTCCAACATCTGTTCATGGCATCCACCAGGCAGATCACCTGATCAGATCCAGCGTTTATAGATAAATTATTAAATTTTTCACCATGTACTGCCCTTGCCCTTCAATTGCATGCCTGCACTTCCCATTATATCATGTACCATCTGCAAGCTTGGCATTTACAGATGACATGTTTTGGAAAACTGGGTAATATTTTGGGTTTGTGCAGCTCTCACGAGACTGGAGACCATCCAGGTTGGTGATACTACCATATAAATATTGAAGAAAAACAAGGAACAGATGACAAATGATGAGGTGCCTAAGCATAGGCTGTGCTCTCTCACTGACTGTAGGAGGTCAATAGGGTGCTTTTGAAAGTTTGGCAATTAATGTTAGAAAACATATGGCCTACCATTTGCACCCAATATGGTCTACATTCCAAAGCTGTTTCAGGTTGTCTGGACCCACCTGTAGAACAGACAAACTAAAATACTCCTTTTACTCCTTTTACATTTTCATGTGGCACTTTTTTTCTTTTTTTTTCTTTCTTTTTTTTTTCTTTTTTTTTTTTTTTTTTTTTTTTTTTTTTTTTTTTTTTTTTTTTTTTTTTTTTTTTTTTTTTTTTTTTTTTTTTTTTNAATTAAAACTTCAAGGATGGTTTAAGACCACACAGGTGCCTGCAAATCCACTCAGACCTGAGCCTGCCATAGAACACGTGCAGTCTGTATGCCAGCTGGCAGACTAGGTTACGCGATTTCCTGAATAAGGAAACTACGTTTTGACACCAAAACCAGCTTGGTTTGGATATGCACAACAACATATAGTGCACTGGTAGGAGCTCATACCAGTACAAGGAGAAGCCTGCATATTGAGAACTCTTTAATCACCCTTATACTGGCAGGCTTTGGTTTATGCAGGATGTCACCTAGAACTGCAATGAGATGCTGTTTTCCTGCAGCAAGGAGTGGGAGAGGGCCCACTTTGCCCTGGAGTAGTCATGGGGTCACTTTCATGGATTTAGTCCCATCATTATAAGGTGAGTCTCCTACCAACCTGCAGGTCCTCTGACTGTTTTTCTGCATCCTTCCTTGCTTCACTGAGAAACCCTGACTCCTGGGTCCCCAAGTGCTGGGTGAAAGGAAAGGATTTTCTGGCATATGCCTCATCTCATGAACTCCAGACTCCCTGGACCACTGAGGACCCAAAGATACCAACACTGAACTCTCACCCTTTAGAAAAACCTCCCTTTTACCTCCTATGGATGATGAGTGGTCCGAATGTCTCTTTTGTATTCTGACCCAAAATCTAGTGACAATGCAAGAAAACCACAGTAATGTTATGAAACTGGAGACATGGATCTCTCTTTTATTGATGGTACACCAAACGTGCAAAAGTGTGAGGAATACTTATCACTCTGAGGAGGTGCTCTATTCTCTAAGCTACCTTTCAGGAAAAATTTCACTCTTTCCCTATACCTGGGAGGCTGTCAAACAGATAGATAACTACAAACAGAACTCTCACACTTCCCACTGCAGGACCCGTCTGGTCTCAGCTCTCCTTCAGCTGATTTCTCCATCTCACGTATATTGCTCAATGACCGTCACTGCTAACAGGACAAAACCAGCAAGGCAGGGGGAGGGAGGCTACCAAGCTCTTAGACACACGCAAATGAACGCAAACACATGCAGGAACAAGTGCACGCAGCTCCCGATGGGTAGGTGAACTCTACGCTACATTTTTTCCCTCCTGAGCTTTGAAAAATTAGGATGAGGTGGGGAAAGAAATGGGTATTTCGCATAGACCACCTAGGTACACTGTCCTGCCCCACCATGCCCGTGTAGGCAAACCACCACAGACCCTGCAAGCTGCTCAGAGACACAGCTCAACACCAGTTAGGGAGACCCAGAAAGAGCCCCAGTCCCCTGCACATACCATTGCCAGAAGGAGTCTCAGTCCCAGAGGCTGTTGTCAGGCATCCCAGCATGTGCGTGCTGTAACAGAACCACAGCGTCTGTTCTCAGCCCCAGCAAGCGGGGAGCAGAGTGCCTTGCCATGCTCCTAAACACAGCTGCTTATTGCTGGCAGGTGCTGCTCAGTCCCTCTGGCTGAAGTAGGTGTTTTTAGCACCCCGACAGTCCTGCTGTGGGTTTCTCTGTCCATTTGACCTACTCAGAGCCTCCAGAAAGTGCTGCTGACCTCCCCTGCGCAAGGAGATTAAGTGACAGGGACAGAGTGGCATTTGCTCTCAGGAAAGTGCCTGAGAGATTGAATGTTAATTCTTCCTAATGCTTCTCTGCCGTGTGTGTGAACCACAGCTGAAACCATGAGGGCTTCGCAATCTATTTATAGCAGCTTCATCTTCTCCTGACATCTGAATAGGAGGTGATTAACCCATGAGATGGATGGCCCCTGTGTCTCCAGCCGCCATCCCTGGAGGGTTTGGGAGGGGGCGGGCTGGGCTGTTTGTGGGAAGGGGCAGTGGAGGAGCTTAAGCCAGGAGCTCAGGCACTCTCTGGGCTTAATCCTGAGCAGCCTCCTGGAGTTCCCCTGCAGTGACAGACAAGAGAGTAATTCCCAGCTAGCAGGCTCACTAGACATAGATGGAGCTGTTATTTTCTTTCCCCTTGGCTGCTGGGGACTCTGAAGGATGGTGGAAGGTTGTGGTTTGCGCAAGGTGAACCTTACCCGCAGCTGTAAACCATCCATGGCTGCTCAGAAGCCTCTTCTCATCCCCTGTGCTGCCAGTCTCCACAAAAAAAAACCAAAAACTTATAAAACCCTGTGATGAAGAGAAAGAAAAAGCTAGTGCAGGAAAAAAAATAATCAGAGCGCAGAGGGGAGCCCGGAGTAACAAATCCCAGCCAAGATAAGCAGAGCAGCAGAGAGGGACTGGTTTTGGTTAGGGGGATAAACCACAGTAACCACATAAGTCCCCAGTAACCCCTTCCCTCTCTCTACCTCTGTTTTGGCAACACATTGTGTTTACTGCAAGGGCTGGACCCAAGCTCTGGGACTCATTAGGGCCCATGGTCATCCTCACCCCATCTCCCAGACGCAAGGAACCGGAGCTTCGAGAACCTCAGGGCTGACACATTTCTATTGTGCTTGCTCTGCAGGGTCCTTCCAGCCCTCTCCCTGGCTTCTCAGCCTTGCTCTCTCTATACAGCCAACACGACCCTCCTTAGTCTTGGGAATCACAGATACAGCCAAGAAACTGTACAACAGATTGGGAAATGCCAAGGTAATGGCATGGTTGCCACCTCTCCCATAAAACCTCCCTCCTGTCTTGCTTCCTGGCAGTGGCATTTCGATAGAAACAGCCCCCTCCCCTCCAGTATCAGCTCTTACCAGCCTTGCTGCTACCCTCCGGCTTCCAGTGCTGATGAATTTGGGACTGTCCTGGAGCTGCAGATGTTAAGAGCATCTGAAGCACTAATCCCGACAGTCAGCCTCTCTGAGCATAGATTAATCAGCCATGCCTCACCCCTCCTCGAGCAATGCAGCATCTGCCCAGGGATGCAGCCAAAAGGGAATATTGCTGGTGATTCCACAGCCCAAACAATACAGCAGGGTGGAAAATTGGGGGGAAGGAGGGAATCCTTAACACACTGTGAGCTGGGCATATTAGTAATGAACTGTCATTATCATGTAAAATACATTATAAATACTCTCCAAAGAGGAGGGCATGGTCATGCCCCCAGTTATGCACTAAATCCATGCAAGAAACAACCACAGGCGTCCTGCCACGCTATTACCTTCTTCAGATGTTCACAGGTGAGGGTATTCTCTTCAATAACATCTCTTCATTTTGGTATCTACAGTAGTGGGCCAGGCTCTGACAGTGCTCAAAATACTGACGTGGAGCCTATGCACAATGTGCCTGTGCTCCAGACATGTGCCCAAATTTTGCTGAACAGGGCTGCAGGTGACCTACTTACTAATTGGAGTAGATCAAGCTCCTCACAGTTTTGTTGATCCTCATTTCTGAGAACTCCTATTTCCTTCTGTCCCTGCTACCAAGCTCACCAGGCTTTCTCTCACAGTCTGTGCAGTGATCCTCCCTCAAATCCAAAGAGTGGTAGGTAACTCATGCTCTTTACATATTACGTATTGTCATCCCATTCCTTCTTCATTTTCACTCAATTTCTGCAGAGTTAATTAAAAAAATTATATTCTTCAGTCTCCAACTTAGTGTGATTTGCAGCAATTCACTCACTATCCCTGTTATTTCTTGACCTCTCTGAAAGCTGTTGGCTCTGTGCTTCCCCTCCAAAAAGGACCTGTGTACCTATAACCATGATGGAGTCTCAGTCTTTCCTGGCCCAGCAGTGTTTCATAAGCTTCCCTTTCACGTTTTTCAGTTCCTCCTTGCAAAGAAATCGCCTCCCAATGGCTCAGAGAAGGGTCCCATCTTAGAGAAACCTCGAAAATGTGGCAGAAGTGAGGGTAAGAAGAGCTCATGCCCACTCTGTCCTGAGGAGGTTTCCAGGGCTGTTGCACCCTCCTGGGTTGCTCTCACAGCATCCCTCTGCCCCAGAGGGCCACAACAAGCAAAGTGAAGAGCAATTGTCCTCCCTACTGCCTAATCAAACATATACTGCACAGAAGTGGCTGCACACAAAATATTTCATATTTTTTAACACTAGTTATGGCAAAGCAAAACAGCCCCAGGCTGGGCAGGTCAGTCCATGAAATAGCTTTGACCTGACAGCATCCAGCTGCATAGGGAATGACCAAAACAGACAACTAATCTGAGGGTTTTTTAGGCTTCTCCACCTCCTCAGCTGCAGATTGACGCAAAGACCTGTGCATTTCTCAAACCATCCCAGCAGACAGTCTGTCTCCATCCCTCTCCAGTTTGTTTGGAGCCAGCCATGGAACACCACAATCACAGCCAGGTTGCATGGGGCAGGCTGTTCCTGGAGCAGGGAGCCAGAACACCTGGCAGGCTCTCCACAGCTAGATTCGTTGGCCAGCCCTGCCCTGAAATGGGCATTGGAACCAACCGGGCTAATGAAGGGACATTGGAAAACAGCAGCATGCGATATCACCCCCATACAGAACACCTTCCCACCTGCAGCATCCTGCTGGGCACCCCGTGCATTTCAGTCTTCCAGCATCTCATTCTTCTCCTCCTTGAGTTCCTCTCCCGTTTCCATTTCCCTGTCTGAACTGGGGGGATACAGCTTGCCATACTGTATGGGCTATATGCAGAAAGGGTTTGGTAGTAGGGGGTTGCAGATGTGGACTCTGGGAAGAGGTCCGGGGCTGCCTTGTGCTGGTTCCAGTCAGCTCCATAATGGACTCACCACAGGCCAAGGCAGAGCCCATCAGTGAAGCTGGAGATGCCCCTGTATAAATATGTTTAAGAAAGGGCAGAAAATGGTAGATGGAAGGAGGAGGAGGGAACTAAGTGAGATCCAAGAGAGGAACAGCAAGGTCAAAGGAGGAGGAGGTGCTCCAGGATGGTGCAGATATTCCCTGCAGCCCATGGGGGACTCATACCAGAGTAGATATTCCCTGCAACCTGTGAAAGGGACCATGCTGGAGCAGATATTCACACAGCAACCCATGGGGGAACCACTCCAGGGCAGACGGATATTCCTGAAATAAACACAGCTCACAAAGGACTCAGATGGGAGGAGACTTTCCTGAATAACTGCAGCCTGTGGAGATCCCGTGCTGGAGCATAGTAAAGGTGAAGAGGAAGGAGCAGCAGAGACAAACCTCTTTGTACCAACCTTGAGCAGCTGCCCACAGCCCCCTCTGCACCACTTTTTGAAAGGAGGTTGGGTAGGGGAGTCTGAAGTGAAGGAGTGAAATTGAGCCTGGGAAAGGACAGGAGGAAAGGTGCTGGTTTAATGTTCACCATTTGTTTCCCACTACCCAAATTTGTAATTACATTATGTTTTCATTGGCAATGAATGAAGATATTATACTTTTCCCTAAATTGTGTCTGTTTTGCCTGCAACAGTAATTGGTAAGTGGCTTCCCTGACTTTACCTCAACCCATGAGCTTTCTCGCTCCTGGGTTGGTTTTTTTTTGAGTGTGTGTGGTTTTTTGGTTGTTTTCTTTTTGTGTGTGTGTTTTTGTTTGGTTGGTTTGTTTTGGTTGGTTTTTGTTTGTTTTTTTTCTATTTTCTCCCACTTTTCTGCTGAGGGAGGAGAATGAGTGGGCAGCTCAGTGGGAGATTCGCTGTTAGCCAAGGCTAACTCACCACATGTGTGTGAAGAAAAGCTTTCCCATATGACTTTTTCCCAGTACCGTTCTGCAAGATCTCCTCCTTGAAGGGTGTTCCTGTCATTTTCCTACCACAAGCAGGAAAAAAAGGTGCACCTAGAGGTCCTCAGGAAGGTCTCAGCTGCTTCTCAGGCCACTGCTTCTGAGCAAATCCCTATACAGAGAATTTGTCAAGGTTTGCTTTTGCTAAGTAGCAGGAACCGTTGTGAATTTTTGTGCTCAGAGGTGTCCTGGCTCCTGCACTGGGAGAAAAAAAAGCAAAAACCACCTCTGAGCTGCAAAGTAAACAGGGCTGGTGACTAAGTAGAGAATAATGGTGTCTCTGTGAAGTACAGCAGTGAAATGCACACAGAACTTCGGGCTTAAACAGACCCTATCCCACTGTGGGAATACATTTTTCCTGCTCTATGTAGCTGATGATTCAAAATCCACAGAAATTGTCTGGGTGAAATTTTACCCCAAATACTTACACAATCTCAAATTAAACAGCCTGACTGGATGAATCAGGTCCAGGTGTACGAATAGCTTAAATGGAAAGAAGGAATTAGAAAATGAATGGAGGCAGGCTCTCAAATGGATGTTCCAGGCTCTTTCTGTGTGCTGGGGAGAGCAGTGGGTATGTTTCAGGGCTGTGGGTCCAGCTGCACTATCATCTCGCTATTGGGCTGTCAGTCTTTTAGCAGGGACAAAGGGGAAGCTGCAGCAGGAAAAGCAATTGGCAGCTCTAATTGCCCTTCTCTCCACGCCGGCCTTTGAACCAGCATGGGGGTGAAGGGGGATTTTCCCTCTTCCACAGTCCCCCATTGCAGAGCTCAGCCAGGGACTTTGTTGTCCCACTGGGTGTCCTTTGTGTCCTACTGGGCACCATTGTCAGCCTTTGTGTCCCAATACCAGCTGGTGCATTTTCTTGGAAGTTTTGCATAGCTGAAGTGAGATTTGAAAGTCAAAAGATAGAGCAGAGTGCCAGATGGGATCTGGCTGCATGCTCCTGTATCCAGGCATGCTAGGAGCAGTGCAGACTTGGATGATGATAGAGGGGGTGGCCAGCATTGACATTTGTTGGCATTACCCAAGTCAAGAATTCACAAAGCAGGAGTCAGAAGCCTCAAAAGAAATATTCAGTGTTGGAGACAGCCGGGACATGTTTTCAAAGGTTTCTCCGAAATAAGTAACACAGAGGCACACTGCTTCTATTATACTCATTTGTTCAACATGCCATGATCCCTGGACCCAAGTGTTCGGGAATTTACTGAAAAACTGTTCATCAACAGATTTATGATAAAATCAGACGAAAGCCTATAGAAATGGGGAATGCTGCTCCATGCTACCGTATGGGACATATTACTTCATGTTCCAGGAGGATTTCTGTGCACTGAGACCATGAATGTCCTGGATCAGCCTCACCTCGAGCCTCCACCTACATGCCCTGCCAGTTGGCCCAAAGGGCTGCCTCTGAGCTCAAGATCTGAGCCTTTAGTCCTCGCCTGAGGTATGTTGTAAGGCATACCTCAGTGTAGTTGTGCCCATTCTCATGCCTGGCCATGGACTCTACTGGCCCTGACCCTGATATGTGGATTGACCTGATGTGTGGTCGGTATTGAGACCAGTGTTGTTTAACTTCTTTTTTGGCAACGTGTACAGTGGGATGGAGTACACCCTCAGAAAAATTTGCCAACAACAGCAAGCTGTGCAGTGTGGTGAAGACGCTGGAGAGAAGGGACACCCATCCAGAGGGACCTTGACAGGCTTGAGAGGTGGGCCCGTGAAGTTCAACAAGGCCAAGTGCAAGGTCCTGCACATGGGTCATGGTAATCCTAAGCACAAGTACAGTCTGAGCATAGATTGACAGTAGCCTTGCAGAGAAGGACTTGGGGGTGTTGGCTGATGGGAAGCTCAATATGACCCATCAATGTTCACTTGCATCCCAGAAAGCCAACTGTATCCTGGGCTGCATCAATAGCAGCATGACCAGCAGGTCAAGGGAGGCAATTCTACCGCTGTACTCCACTCTGGTGAGACCTCACCTGCAGTGCTGCATCCATCGCTGGGGCCCCCAACATAAGAAGGATATGAAACTGTTGGAGGAAGTCCAGAGGAGGCCACAAAGATGATCAGAGTGTTGGAGCAACTCTCATGTGAAGACGGACTGAGAGAGTTGGGGGTGTTCAGCCTGGTGAAGGCTATGGGGAGACCTTATAGCCACCTTCCCATACCTAAAGGGTTAGGGGACCTACAAGAAAGCTGGAGAGGGACTTTTTACAAGGACATGTGGTGATAGGACAAGGGGTGATGGCTTATATCTGAAAGAGAGTAGATTTATGTTAGATATAAGGAAGAAATTCTTCACTATGTGTGATGAGGCACTGGAACAGGCTGCCCAGAGAAGCTGGAGATGCCTCATCCCTGGAGTGTTTAAGACCAGGTTGGACAGGGCTTTCAGCAACCTGGTCTAGTGGAAGATGTCCCTGCCCAGGACAGGAGGATTGGAACTAGCTGATCTTTAAGGTCTCTTTCAACACAAACCATTCTATGATTCTATGAAATTGGACCTGTCCCATCAACACCAACCCCACTTACGATGGAGACTCTTGATTGAACCTGACCACAATGTCTGGTGCTGCCCTGTTCACCTCGCTCAGATACGGTGAAGCTGGGTCCTGGCTGGTAAGGTCCCTACCGTGTTGGCTGTTACTCCCCTTGGCTCCTGACTCCCCATCCGTTAGGAAGCAGACAGTCTTCTTGCTCCCTGACAACAGTAAACTCCTTTCAATGCATTTGATTTATTTAGTGCATTTAAAGAAAATGTCTTCTTTTTCTTTCTCAACTTGCCAACAGGCCAATGCAAAAGCATCCTGCTCCTGGAACTGTACACAGAGAGCAAATGTGCACGTCCTAGATGTCACAACCTTACTGAATCTCTGCAGGTCATTAATGTGAGGTAGTCCAGTCTTTCTGTAACTGAAATCTACAGATTGCCTACTGTGTATTATGAGAGTTGTGATGGTTACCTTAATCTACAGGTCCTGGAGTCGTGTGATTAGTATCCACCATTTCAGTGAAAACCTGTATTTCTAACCCTCTTGGTTACAACGTGAAAATGCCATGCTAGAAGCTGTTTCTACAAAATAAATGAAAAGCCAGAAACTGTCATCCAAAATGCCATTAATTTCTTTTATGTTTTAGATCAGATGATGATGAAATTGTTTTTTTAAACACTGGGAGTTTCCCTCCACTTCCTGGAGCATAACTATGGCAACCTGGTACATCCCGTTGTCTTCTCTCTCTGAAGCTTCACTGAGCTACACTGCGTTTAGACTTTACAACTCCAGGGGTATAAAAAAGTTTAGCATTCCAAGCAGGGATCTTTAGCATGTCTGCTTCAGGGAGAGTTTCATGCAACCAGAGGGATGCTAGCATGGGATCTGTGATGCAAAGCATGTTTGCACTGTTAATAGGACCTTGTGCGGGAATGCGATGCTCAGAGGTGTTCAGTCCCTGTGGCAGTGCCTGCTCTGCCAGGGAGCAGCAGAGCCCTGATGTTCTGTGTTTCCTCTCTTTTTCCTCTGTCACAAAGCAAATGAAGACTTTCTAATCTCAGAAAGGGAAGGATGAGTGTCAATTCCCATCAGTGCTCTCACCACACAAACAAACAGAAAGGAAGAACAGTAAAACTGAAAGCATGGTAGTTGCCCTATTTCATCCAGCTGCCTTTGGACTCAGAGAAACAGCTTGTCCCTGAGGATTAGGCCTGATGGCATGCCGCTGTGCAAGGATCTTCGCTATATACTGCAGATTTAGTTCAGTGGAGAAGAACAGGAGGACCATTGCATTTCTCTTGCTTCTATTTTGCAGCCTGGTGAGATGCCCTTCTGCTGCTGAGGGATGCTGGGCTGATGTGTGGGTGTGCAGCTCCTCCATCTAGTCAGCAGCCACATCCAGCTGGATTTGCTGCTGTCCCAGCTCCTCTCTGCTGCTGGGAAGACACAATGAAGAGGCCAAAACCCAGCACAAGCAGAAGAATCACGCTGTGAGGTAAGAATTCCTTCACACCCCACGCCCTGGCTCTCATGTGTGCTCTCTCATGGCTTAAAGACACCTCTGTAAGTTCTTGGCTCAGCTGGTCTTGACTTGGGCCACAGGAGGGGTCTGAGCTCAGGCCAAAGAGCTCTGACCTGTGACAGGCCAGCAGAGCCCCTAAAGCTTCGAAGAAACCCCTCTTGTGCTGGGTCTGAAAGGGGTTTCCCTCAGTTCATGGAGCAATAGTGAAGCTGCCGCCACCCCACGTCTGTGCAGATCGCAGCTGGATCCAGCTTTGGCTCCCTTTCCTCTTTCATACGTGTCTCAGAAGTCTGCAGGGGAGCTGGATTTTTACTGAGTGGTTTCAAAGCTCTCTCATTAACTGCTTGCCAGCAGCCGGTTCTGTGATAATGGGTATCGCCTGTGGAAATTGCAGCCCCATAGCAACAAGGAGTTTAATGGCTATTATTCCTAAACGAAGGACACAGCTCTAGTAATCCACATCTTGCCTCTAGCAAAGTCCCTTAGAAATGGTTATTTCCCTTTGCAGGTAAGACAGAAAAACACACACAGTCACCAGTATGTTAAAAAGGCCTGGCCTGGAAGTGCAATTTTTAACATTTTTAAATAGTGCCTTTTTTTTTTTTTTTTAATGTGATGATATGGGAATCCTGTAGACATTTTGAAAATTGAAAGGTTCTAGTCTTCCTTACAAGAAAGAAACCTGATTTCAAGGGTAGGACTAATTTCATCTGACTTCCAACAGAGGTTTTTTCGGACCATGTTCCAGTTCTTGTCCACTTTCAAGCAGAAGAAATGTTTCTGTATGTCCCATCGTATGGCAACATGTGCCCATTGCTACTGTACTTTCTCTATCCACCTGAATCTGGCAGTTTTTATTAACTTCCAGCAGTTTTTATTAACTTTCTTCAGGACTCTCTGTCCTTTCTTCCACTCCCCTTCAGGCAGTGGAAGATGCTATTAAATCTCCTCAGCCTTCTTCTGTCAGACCAAACCCAGCTCTCAGCTCCCCTCGTATGTCCTGTGGTCCAGCTCAAACCATCCCAGTGATCCTCCTCTGGACTCATTACAGTTCATCAACAACTCTCTCATAGCAGGGTGTCCCAGAAGTGGACATGGTGCTCCAGATGTGCTCTCATGAGTGTCGAGTAAATAGGAAGATCACTTCCTTTCATGCGCCAGCTATGCTTGTGTTAAAACAGCCCAGGATTAAGTTAGCCTTCAAATGACAGAAGGACACATTCAAGGTAAAGGCAGAAAAAGCTGGAAAGATCATATACAGCTATGCTGTACCATCCTTATCCAGGCAGGCAGTGATGGGCAGGCAGCGTGCATGACAGTGATGAAGATGCTCCAAGGCCTCCTGAGGGGTTGTGGGCCTCATCAGGCACTCAAGCTATTTTTCTGTCTCCAGTAAATCCAAGCTGGCAACTTCCCCCTTCACAAGACAGACACACAGACCGTCCTCTCCTACTGTGGGGATCTCTGGTGCAACTCTGCTCAACCTTGTTACCATGATCTCCATGCCACCAGTTCTCACAGATAAATTCCCTTCCCCATTGATTTCGACGCATGCAGCAGATCAGTAACCCCTGACACAGCCAGAAGAAGTTTTTTTATCTTCCTCAGCCACGATAAGACTGAGCTTGGTGAGCCAAATACCCTGACTGGCTCCAGCCAGAATGAGTTAAACTATAGGTTGTCCCAGATGTGGCCTCACCCTGCACATGCCCAGGACCAGCCCATTAGTCTCCTTCCCTGCCTCTCATATGCCACCTTCCCCCACTCTGTCACCAGTGGAGAGAGAAATCAGAATAGTTTGGAGCTACAGAGAGGGCTGGTAAAATGGGAATATCAGCTTGTTTGGGTAGAGAGAAAAGGCTTAGAAAGGCTACAGGGTGGGAAAGAGTTGGAAACCTGATCTGAAGGTGTGCATGGATAAGCAGCAACCCTGAAGAGGGCTGAGAGCGACCAGCAGAGAAGATACTGGCCTGATGCAGTACCCAGGCTGCACTCTAACCACCTTTCATCACCAGGGAAATCACAGCACCCCAGGTTTATCCTTTCTCACAAGTACAACCCTACCTGGTGAAAGCACTGTAGTCCTGAAGGCTGAGACTGACACAGCAGGGGGACTTGCACCTGTGAGTCTTGTGTGTCTGTGACACCCTGTGCAGCACTGGGTGCACGGGTGGGTATGGGAGCAGCTGACTGTGGAAGCAGCATCATGCAACACTTGTCCTGGAGCTCTGGCAGACAGGACAGGATGCAAAGCAACAGTACCTGACCGCTGTGGCCACCTGCACTCACCAAGATCGATGGCACTGGAAGTCCTGAGAAAGATACAGCTTGGAGGCTTAGAAATAAGAAGTTTCTAAGAATTGTTTCTCTCTGCAGGTGGCTTTTGGAGATCTCAATATTGCATCATCTGCCTTTTTTCCCATCCCAACTGGGCTGCAATAGCTTTCCAAATTTTTTAATGAAAGCGTCATTCCTCCCACAGTCATTATTGGACTTCAAGAGCTAGGAAGCACTGAATATTATAAGAGTCGTAATAACCTTTTAATATCCTTGAATATCCGCTGTAGAGTGGACACAAGGCTTGAGCTCCATGTTTCCCTGAAGAGCCACCTAACCCAGACAGGCAATTCCTGCTAGGTACCAGCATGAATCCAGGGAGGAATTTCATAGCAGCTGTGCATCCCGTCTCAGCTGAGAGATATTCTGTGGCATTTACAGGATGATTAAGCTGGTGTCTGAATGCCTCCAAGCCAATTACATACCAGCATAGAATTAACCACTACAGCCAATTTCCGCGGTTGTGCCAACCAAGTCACTGCAAGAGTTTATTCAAGGCTTCGAAGCACCGCTTTCAAAGCTGCAGATCCAGTGGCAGCTAATGCAGGGTAGCTTCTCCTTCCCCAGCCCAAAGCAGGGTGGAGGGATTCAGGCAAGTGCTGCAGAAGGATGCACAGGGTTCCTCAAAGCCTGGCTGGGCTCTCTGTGCTGGGGAGTGTCCTCCCTGAGCTGGGCACAGCCGGTGATGGCCAAGCTTGTGCAGACCCAGCATTCACCAGGCTCCCCATCCTCTGCCAAGCAGCACACCCGCTGCACAGAGCCTGACCAGGGGCAGAGGCAGAGCAATGCTGCCAACAGCACCAGCTTGCCTGCTTGCATTGTTCATTCTCAGAAGAAGGTGTGGACACCCCTTTCCCCAAAGAGGGGGCACTGGGATGCCTCACCTGCAGCCCTGACCCTGGCTGCTGTGGGCTGAACCAGCAGCGACTTGTTCTGCCCTGTCTCTGGGTACTTTAAATAGGTCAGCAGCAGGTGACTGGATTAAATTACCCTTCATTTTTCAGTAAGGGAGCTGCAGACGGGGTCCTTCCCTGTGGCTAACAGCAGGGTTTTCCACTGACAATGTAATGGTTTTAATCCAGCAGTTTTTATTAACTCTTCACATGCCGTGTGCCCATGCCGGTTCAGCCTTGCCCTGAAGCACCAGCAGCCAGGTCAGGAGGGTTTTGTCACTGCTTGTAAAGGTGCACGAGGACACGTCCCAGACATCATTGCAGGCCACAGCAATACAAAACCGTCACTGCAGAGCCAGTGTAAAGCCCTTCTCTGTGCTCCCCTGACCCACTGCAGAGACCAGCAGCTCATGTGGAGGTCTATAACACTGAAGTACCGGTTTAGTGTAGAAATCAAAATCTCCCGATTTCTGGAGGTAAACAGAGGACAACACTGTTCTTCATGTGTCACTTTCAGTAGACTTTCATTGTAGCAGAGAGCAAGTGGAGTCAACAGTAAAGGGCATGATGACCATCAGGGTATGGACACTGTGGGGTCACCAGGAAGGCAGGGGTAGGAATTGACTGGTGGACAAGATTAGGTCTGATGGTGGGTGAACATGAGGACAGCGGTGCCTTACCGGTGAAAAAGAGCAGGATGAGATCTCAGAATGAGTCTAGAGCTGCAGAAAGTTTGTTGTAGTCAAGTGCTCAATCAGCTGCATGGGGCAGAAAGACAGTTAATCATGATACTGTGAATCGAAGAGGACTGACATGTCCTTATCCACTGTGTTCTCATGTTAAATCTGCCTTCTTATTTTCCCAGTCTCCATCAGACCTCTAGGAGAAGCAGGGTTGACATATCACCTGAGATAGCCCTGAACAGCGCTGCTGGAAACCATCTCCATTTGGCTGTGGTCGCTTCTGCTCCTACAGGATCTGATGCTCCAGTGGGAACCTCTTTCCTTTTCTTTCCCAATAGATCAGCTGAGGGTGACAGCTGAGAAGAATGGGGTCAACGAGGAAGATTCCGTGTAGTTTCTTCCAGATATCTGCACCCAGTTGTTTCCACATGCTCTCATCACCCAAAGCTGCTTCAGCAGACAGCAGAGATCAAATCAGCAAACCCAAGGGAGCCCAGGGCACTATTTCCATGTTTTAAGGCAGACATCTACAGCAGACATATGAGTGGTGCACTATGACTGGCCATAGCACTTAGTGGGATGGTCTCAAACTTAAAAATCTGTCTTAGCTGGTCCCAAGAAAAATAAAAGAGGGGCCTGCAGTTCTGCACATCCCACAGTGCCTACTAGGAAGGGTGGGAACTATCCCTGAGGACAGCAGTAGTAACGCTTTGACATCAGCTCCAGTTTTCACCTTTGGATTTGCCAGTCAAAAGCAACGTAAGTGAAATTCCTGAGCAGGGGCTCCAGTCTCTCACACTGCACACTGTTGAGCACCGTTGAGGCTGAAATTCATGCAGCTCTCATGCATTTCTCCATTTTAGCAGTGGACTGGTCTGCAAAAGTCAGAACATTGAATGCTAGGCCTTGACAAGTGCAGTCAATAAATGATGAAAAAAACATTCTCCCTCTTTAGCGAACATGTAGGACTTCCAGCACAGCCAGCAACACGAGGGACCTTGGTTTAGCAGGCGTGGCAAAGAGGCAGGAGACAGTCTCTGAGATTGGCAGATCTGCCAAGGGGAGTTTGGCATAAAAAAAATTGCGTTCACCATGTCAGAAGCTGTCCCGGGTGAGGTACTTGGAGATCCGAAGAGGGTATCGGTATCCTTGCACATGCACGGCCACAGGAGGCTGAGCTGACTGAAAGGCGGCCAAATAGCACTGTTGTCAATGAAGACGAAGCCAAACTAGTTGGCACACAATTGTGACCCTGAGGGAGAAGTGCTCTGTTCTGAACAGGTCAGAATAGGCCCATTTCACCTGAAAATATTCAGAATGACAATGTCTGGGGCAGCAACTGGCAATTAGAAGGGTTAACTAACAACTTTGTCACCCTCTAGCACACAGTGCTGAATTATTTCTCTCATTGGGTTGAGGACCCTCTTTACTTCAGAGAGGTGTGGGAGCACCTTCAGCCATGATAGTTTATTTGAGACTGAAAGATATAAAACTGGGGTTTCCCAAGAGTATCTTGGTCTTTGAGCGTGCACGGAGGCATGACCCTGCATCCAGGGGATTTGCTCTGGATCCCACATTGTACATTGGGTCCCTGAGTACCACCATGGCATGTTTTCGCTGCAGGAGTTGGCTTCTGACTACTCTGAGACACAACCCTCCGGCCTTGCTCAATTCCCTGGTCTCAGAAGCAGCATCTGCATTTCACTCTTTGTGGCTGAGAATAAATAAGGTCCGTAATGACAGTGCAGGGCTGGTGTAGCGCAGCAGAGCCTGGACTGGGAACAGGAGCAGGCTGCCAGGGGCAGAGGAGGGACAGTGCCTGCAGCTGAAGTGGCCCCAGTGCCAGACCAGACCATAAGAACAGCTGTGCTGGGACAGTCCACCAGTTATTTCTGAAACTGGGGCACTCCCAGATCCCCATAGTTAGGCCAGGGGACAGAGACAAAAGAGGCTGTACCAGGGACAATTCAGACAGTCTAGTCCTACCGCTTAAAAAGGGAGGTCTCCTCTCTGCTTGTTCCTCTTCCTACCTCCCCAGTTCTTTCCTGACCCTAGTCCCTGTCCCCTCCCTCATGTTCTCATGTTCTTCTCAGTCTTTCTGTAAGGGGGTTCAACTCACAAACCTACTCTTGGATTGCCCAGCACCACTGAGGTGTCTTCTGAGCACGTCTGGAGGAGTGGAAGGTAAAGCAAGACCTCCCCCTTGTGCTGAGCTGTCACATCACAACATCTTTTAAAAATGCATCTTTGGACAAACGTTGCTAATTTGAAATATTTAAAGGAATAGCCTTACAGAATGCAGAGAAGACAATTCCTTTTGCCTCAAGAGGTAGGACAAGCTTACCCAGGTCCTGTGACAGTACGGCAGAGACACTGGGCCAGTTCTCCCAAGCTATGGTTGGGTTTTCCATGTTTTTTTCATGGGATGAGAGGATAACACAGTCCTTCAAGCTGGAAGTGACCTTAGGAAGTCATTTAGTCCAACCTACTACTAAATACAGGCTCAGCTCTGAGGTGACACTAGGTTACTTACGGCTTTTTCTTATAAGGTCTTGGTAACCCCCAAACCTTCTGTTTTTTGGACAACTGCTTTTCTATCTATATGGCACTTTCGAAGTTTCCTTAAGGAAGATTAAATGCTGAAAGATGTAACCGATGACTACTGTTTCCCATTGTCTTGGGTTTTAGGGCTATGACTTAAAATCTTATTAGCTTGCCCAGGTGATAACCTGCATGTACAATTTAAACACTATAAATAGTGGCATCTCCTGGCTCTCAGCTGGGAAAAGACTGGACACCGTTGTTTCGTGTGCAGCCCACTGAACACCAGTGAAACGGAGGCACAGAGGAGGGCACCCTGCTTCCCCTGTGGTGTGGATGCAGTTCATCAGCCAGTGACACAGGGCTGTTTTTTACCAATGCAGGAGGCTTTCCTCCTCCCTATTTCCAGGGTATGGGTGCATTGCACATGCACTTATTAAAAATGGGGGAAGTCTTTGTGCAGCAGCTCTGCTCCAGGATGGTCAAGGAGCATGACTGAGACCTTGAAATATCTCACATAGAAGCCTGTGTGGTGAATTACTACCACTTATGAGCCAGTCTTGGCTACATTTGAGCTAGCCCCTAACCTTCAGAGTATCCTTCTTTATTAATGAGATAATCCTGATTTATGACAAGTATGGTTCTTTCCATTTTGTTTATCATTTACCTTGCCATTAGGCATTTACTCTGCCCATGGCATATGGGAAGGAAACAAGCCGTGAACTTAGGAAAGCTGGAGATGGGCAGGTTGTCAATGAAGGAGAGCTTGGAAAACATTCAGAGTTTAAGCAGTAAAAAGCTGCCATTCCTGTCAGCAGAGCTAGACCCTAGTCACTGTACGCCCTATGGACTACATTGACATCCACAAAGGTCCCTTCCTGATCCGTGCTCCTCCTCCACAGCCGCGGGGGGTTGTTCCCAATACCAACCAGCTCTACGTGATGCATTTTGCATGTTAACCTTGTGCTGCTGCTCTGGAACTCCTGCCTCACACCAGCATCTCATGCAGCTCTGACGTATGACCAGGACAGTAGACTGGCTGCAGCTGTAGGCTTTGGCCGGGTGGATGTTTCCGCTCCATTGTGCATTCCATCCCAGAGGCCCAGGAGATAGGTCTTTGTTCCACCCCCTGAGCAGCCACTTCTGCCTTGGGGGAACAGCAGATGCTGCAGACTCTGTTGCCCAGGGGACATGGGTGGCACTTTCTGCAAGAGCAAACACACCTTTACAAGGCAATTTAACTGCACTCTTTGTTTATTTGGTCTTCAGTGCCCCATTCACTTCAAGTTCATGAGCTCCCATTGCTACCCTACAGTCTGTCTTCAGATATCTACTTAGGAGAAAAAAATACAGGAAAATGCTTGTCATGCCTCAGGAAAAGAGGCAACCAGCAGCAGCCTGTGATATGCTGTTGCAGGACCCAGGTTAGTTTGTTCTACAGGTTACATGTTGAAGCCAAAGAACATTTTCTTCTTTGGGTAATGCAATAATATTTCTCTAATACTTAATGCAGCTTCTGGCAGAGGCTTTACATGGGACAGGTGGAAGTGTAAGACAGTTAAGAAAATTAATTTCTAAGGTCACGGTGTAGTGCTGTGCTCCTCTGCAACCTGTCAGAAGGTCCCACTGATCAGGCTGGACTGTCCCTGCACCCACTACCTTTGCAGGGCTGTCTCCCCTCTGCAAATACAGTCATGGTGCTGATACCACATCCAAACCTATGGAAACAGCCTGTGGAGTGTTAAGTTTAAGCCTTAGTGAGACTCCTAATAATTTCTTGTGCTTCACCTGTGTAACAGGGAAAGAGTTAACTTAAAACTGACCATATTGAACTGTTTATCATTTGCATATGATTAAAATACTAATCACCAAGCAAACTGGATACAGAGGAAATAGGAGCCCAGTCATGGGCTCGATGTGTGTCGCAAAATGGCTTTAGCTCTTCTTCAGCCATAGTGGCCAAGTCTTCACAGGTTTTCTGACAGCCCTGTACAAAGCTTAGAGCTGGAACCTACTACAGAGTCTGGCCTGGGATCATTGAATCATAAAATGGTTTGAGTTGAGAGGGACCTTAAAAGATCATCTAGTTCAATGTCCCTGCTGTGGACAGGGACACGTTTCACTAGATCAGGTTGCTCGAAGCCCTGTCCAGCCTCACAACTTCCATGGTTTGGGCAACCTGCTCCAGTGTCTCATATGTCATTTCCAGGCTCTGGTTTTACTCTTTTGGCAGGATCAATACAGTTAACTGAGATCTGTGTCTCAGATCGGAGAGATATTCAGTCAGCGGGTTACAAAACGAACAAAGCAGAGAATAATCTCAGAAGGTAAGCTGAGTTCCCTTGGATTAAGGATGGGGGAAAAAAAAGTGGGGAGAGAGGGGAAGAATGCCATTCAAGAAGCCACCAGAGGAAAAAAGTTAAAGGATCTAAAAGAAGGCTATGTAATTCTGAACAAAACCAGTACACAGGAAGGTGAGGTGAAAGAATGGCACCCTTTAAAATTAATTTGAAAATAGCTGATACATTAAGAACCCTCTGACACGTAAAAATAGCTTTACCTGGATCGTATACGCAGTGGAATTGGATGTGGACCCTGCTTCCACTATGTTCCTTCTAGGCACATGTAAGGCATATGTAGATATTCAAGGCCAGGGCAAGGGCAGCAAGGCTCGTTTTTCTTGATTTGGACGCTCACATGTATTTCCAAAGATGGGGTAGATTTGGAAGTCATTTGGTCCAAGTCATGTGTGCACCACCAGGAGAACCTGACTGACATCTGGCTGATCTCTCCACATTCTTGCCTATGTGCGGTGGTGAGCAGCACAATGTGAGACAGGACTGTGATTCATGCTGGTGCTACTCAATGCAGACATACAAATAGACAGGCCCATTGAAGCACAAAGCCTCTGCAGAATCTGTGTTTTTACCATTAATTACATTAATTATTCTAGTCCTACTAAGATTTTAGTGTGATTAGGATTTTTGGGTCCACTGGGATTTTTGAAAATGATTGTCCATTAACTTGTGGGAGAGGAACACTATTGTGCTAAAAGTTTGAGACTTGAGAAATTTATCTTCAAAACAGACGTTGCCGTATGCTGAAAGTACAATTTCCCTGTGGAAACATTCTAGTTCATAAATTCATAGGATAATTTGGGTTGGAAGGGACCTCAGAAGGCCTCTATTCCAACCTCCTGCTCAAACCAGGGTCAACTATGAGGTCAGATGGGGCTTCTCAGGGCTCTTTCCAGACAAGTCTCAAAAACCTCCAAGGACGGACTGCTAAACCTCTCTGGACAGACTCTTTCAACGCTTGATTGTATGCATAAAAACATATGCACATTATTCCTTTATCTGTGGACCTTTTAAATGTATGCCAATCTATTTAATTAAAAAAATAGCCCTAAAAATGTGCTTACTATTTCATAGGCAACAATAAACACTAGTTTCCGCCCTGTGCTACTTCCAGTCACTTCTGCTGTCCTAACAGACAGAAAGCTAGAGGTGAGCATCACAGGAGGTAAGGACAGGACGGTGAAAGAAATCAGGAAGATATTCAGATGGTTGCTCAGTCTTCGAAGCCGGACGTTGGTGCTGACATACACTTCTCAAGCAGACGCTTCCTGGCGGAGCTACTGGTGTCCTCAGATGAGAAACTTTACACATTGTAATACTTTGGTCTCCCAGAACGATTAATGCAAAGATGTTTCAACAAATCAGAAGGAAGTAAAAAAAAAACCCCAAACAAAAAACCCCAAACAAACAAACAAAACAACAACAACAACAACAAACAAAAAACACAAAACCCAAAAAACAAACACAAACCTCAAGCAAAAATCAAACAAAAACCCTACAACAAACAACAACAACAACAACAACAAACAAAAAACACAAAACCCAAAAAACAAACACAAACCTCAAGCAAAAATCAAACAAAAACCCTACAACAAACAAATAAAACCCACCACAATAAACTGCTCTACTCCATTACAAGAAAGGGAGAGAGTTCAGTCCTAGTCTTTGGATGTCACATGCAAGGACCATTGGCCTCAGGAAATAAGGATGAAGCCCATTATTACAAGTATGAGCAAATGTTTCATTCTGAGAGAATACTTAAAAATAAGTGATCTAGAGAGAAATGCAAAGAATAAACAACTATTAACATTTTTTTTAATGTGGGTGTGAGGAATGATGTTGACAAATGGAACAATTTAATCCTCAAATATAGAGTCTAAAATACAGGAGAACCATGAATGTGAGGGTACGTACACAGACACTTCTGAACTGGTCTTGGAGAAGTCAAAATATAGAATGTTTCTGTTCACACAGTAGTAAAATTGTTGGAAGATGAAGGAGTTGCAACGATCAGCAAATTCGGCTGTACATATCCTTCTCCTGACTTATTCCTCTACCCTCTGCACCTGGCATTCCTGTGCTGTCAGTGGACAAAGTGAGGATATGCTGTTAATTTTGGAGTGAGAAAAGGGCAGCGGAAATGCAGCTCAGCCTTTCTGTGTAAATGCAGTCTGCCAGCTGTCTTAGGGATCTGCATCCTTGCTATAATGCACTGCTACATTTATATCGTTGCTCACTTTTAACCTACTACTTAGTCATATACAGTCATTAAGGCAGAGAGATATCGGGTAACTTGCCAAGAGACTGATTGTATGTGCCGATTTTAATATCAATTCACATGAATTTGCATACATCTCCCTCTCAGTTTGTATTCATTCCATGTGATACATTTAAGAACAAGTAAAATATTATCTACTCCGAATGAGTAAAAATTTTCTGCTTCTCTTATGCTTTCTCTTTTGCTGATACTGATTTTTCAGCTACTAGTTGGTTTACTTTTTTCCTTTTCTACTGTTTTCCACCTCCCTTTCACTCCTACCTACCATAGTGATCAATTCTTTATTTACATTGTATGAATATTTTTGTCAAAACTTATTCTCACTTGCTCATAAAGCAGGTAGTATCCCAAACCATGGCATTGACTATCAAATTTACACAGCGCTGATTGTTCACAGACTAGTTTTAATCTGCTGATTCATTTTTCATTTCCCATATTAAACAAGTCTTAAGTACATGTCTAACATTTGCTTGGTGGGAAGTTTCAGGTAAGAAGAATTCCACACAAGCAAATATTGAAGAAAAACATTCCTAATAGATATTTACTGTGCAGATGAGAAATCTGTATGCAAGATCATAGCCTTAGAATGTCCGTTCTGCATGGAGCAGTGTTGGTCTGGGGAAAAACAGCTGTTTTGGCAAATGGCTTTGAGGTCACTGCGGGACATGATCAAGGAAGAGCTAGTGCTATGGTGACATTTTTTCCTAATATCCTACCTGAAATTTTCTTGTCTGTGTGGCCCTTGTTTTATTGTTTGGTGTCGCTGAGAAGTGTTCGGCTTCGTTCTCATCGTAACTGCCCTTCAAGTGTTTGTGGCTGTGATTACCAGCCCCTCAGCATCCTCTTTGTCTGACAAAACAAAACAGCTCCCTCCACCTCTCCTTGGGTCATGTCCCTGAGACCCCTGACATCTCAGCCACCCTCTCCCAGACCTCCTGCGTTCTGTTTTTCACATGCTTCTTGTTCTGGGTGGAGGGATGGGGTCTTGGGAGATGGACAGACACAGAGTAATCCAGATGCAACAAAAGAAGCACTGACTGAAGTGCTGGTGACAGCCCTACTGTAGCCCAGCGTGTGGTTTCCCTGATTTGCCATGAGAGTGCACTGTTGACTCATATTCAGTTAGTCCTGGTCCTCCTCAGCAGGGCAGGTCGATCTCTTTCCAGCCTGCACTGATGTCCGGGGTTATCCCGCCCTTGGCTCTCCCAGCTGCTGAGATTTGTGGTGTTCCTTTTGGCCCAGGCCTGAAGTTTGTGGAGGTGCCTCTGAACTGAAGTTCTGCCATTCGCCTGCCAACTACTTTATCATATTTAGTGTTGTCTACAAACTTGGTGAGGGTGCATCTGAATTATCCCCAGAAAGCATATGAAGATATCGAACTATATCAGTCTGCTGCTTGGCCCTGGGATACTTCGTTACTCGAAGTCAATCACACTTCAGTCTGACTGTACGCACTGATTACTGCTCTTCAATATGGATGGTCCTTTACTGCAGCCTTTAACTCAATATTTCTTTCATTGTATTAGCTCAATGGTGTTCAGTCTTTCCTGAAACCAGCCTTCTATTCCACCACCTTCGCGCTACTGCCAGTGCCTCCCATCCCACTTCTGTTTACCACCTCAGGTAACTCCTCACCTGTGGGGACACACCTCTTGGCTTGAGTCCGAATCTTCCCACCCTGGGGTCACTGCCTTATTGTCTGCATCTTCGGGACCACTGCCTGTTCCTGTTATTTATTATTGTTTGTCATGGCAGGAGATGGGCTTGACAAGCATACTCCACAGCCTTCCCTCCAAGTCAGGTTTGGTGAGACGTGCGCTGCCCAGCCATGTTCTGGGGTGCGTAGCTGAGGTTTGGGAAGCCTGACAACATTCCCATGTGGGTCTATTTTCCCAGTTACTTGCCATCTCAGCACAGGGTAGCATTTCTTACACTGTGCCTATGCACTGATTCACATGCTTCAGCGAAAAGGCAGGAGTCTTTGCAGAGGTATCTGTACACGGCCTATTTAGCTAATCATGGTAAAAAATGAGAGGTAAAAATCTACTTCAGTAGCCAGGAAGAGATCATTTATAGTCAGCGGGACAGAGGAAAAGAGATGGTGACATTCTCAGACTTTCTTCTTTCTACAAGATTGTTGTCATGCTAAGAGATAATCTTCCCCTGCTTTTAAGGGGAATATATTTTCACAGGTGAAAACATGCTTATTTCTACATATACTCTCTATTAACTATGAAGCACATATCTAATTAAGTACGTAAGTTGTATAATTGAACGCTTAAGAAAGACCTAAAGATTACTGCAGGCTTGGCATATAAATAGATGCCAACAGAAACAGATGTGGTTCACTAAGACAAGACTTCCTTCTGATGCAGGGGACTTCGCCCAGGGAGTTCTGCAAAAGGAGATTTTTGGGGAGCTCAGACTCTACAGACAACAAGTTATTCCATTGCCACAGAGGGAAGGTGGCTTTGGGACGGTCCTGAAGGTTGAAAAGCTGGAAGAGGATGTGTTTAGCCAACCTCCATGAAGGACAGTGAGCAAGTGTATTTTGTCTGTGATTAGAAAATGGGGAAGATATTCTTGAATTTAAAATTCATTACTGTCACCTTCTCTCTTATGGGGTATGATCCAAACAAGGGGAACAATGAGCTTTTACTGACAATACTAGCAAAGCATATGTTGCAGCCAGGACATGATGTTCAGGAAGGCCAGCATCAGCCATCTGTGTGGATGGAGAAATATCTTTGACTTTAATTAAACCAAGGAAATGGAGAAAGAAAAGCAGATAGATTTCTGATAGCAGGTAAATACACCTATACTTAACTATGTAAGCTGTAACTAAAACCGATATTTAACAGATGTTTACAGTTAGTTTTTCAAGCTATTTGCCTTTTAACTAGCAATTTTCTCAGCTAACAATTTTTAAAACTCTAGGAGGACAAAGTGTAAATGTGATCTCTAACTAAGAATAAAACATTATTCATAGTCCTACTCAGCCCTCAAAATCTATTCCTTCTTCTTGTTTGGAATCAGACTTTTCTCATTTAGGTCAGTTCACTGACTTTTTACCTGCTTCACCTTCAGAATTTCTCAGGTTATTAGCAATATGGTGTCTTCCCTTGTGCATCTCACAGCACGCAATATACCAAGAAGAGTCAAACAAGCCTGAAAGTGTGCAGGGAACATGTTCAACTTTCATTGCTGGTTGTGCCATGTAAGACAGAGAACCCAGCATGTCCTCTTTAAAGGAAAATTGTGTTTGTCTGCCTACTTTAAGTGTGTCAGCAAACCGTTCTTGAAGGATGTAATTTACTTAGTCTTTCAAAAGCCTTTGTCAAAGTTGCTCACTAAAGTCACAGAGAACCAGGTGCCTCTCATGAAACTCAGTCATATGACAAACTCCAGACAGACAGGGGCTACAATCAGGGATTCCCCTGACGTGGTGCTGTGGGCTCACATGGGAACCCAGAAAACAAGAGCCTGCTCTTCAAATTCAATGTGTTCTTCCAGATGCCACCACTCATAGTATCCATCTTGCCTTTGCTCACAGAAGAATCGTATGAGCTGTCTTCAGGTGAGCACAAGCTGATTAAAAGGACATGCCTGACAACATTAAATGAGAAAATTGATGCTTGAACAAAGGCTGATGGCTCAGGTGACTTGTCAGCAGACAGCCTGTGCTCTGGCAGCCGTATACCACAATGTATGTGCCACTGCTCCTCCTGTTATTCCAACAAAGAGACCAGATCACAGGAGGCCCAAAACAAGGGAACCCAGGCAACAGAATGCAATTTCGCTTAGGACTTGCAGAGGGTGAAGCAAGGAAAATGCTAAAGCAAAAGATCACATCACAATAAATGCTGACTGCTCAGTCAAGACTACTGTGCAGAAAACCCTTTTCCTCACTAATCAAGAGCATCCAGGAAGGTACTGCAAGGACACAGTAGCTGACACCCTTTGTCCACACAAGTGATCTTGTTGAGGCCACCTGGGCAAACACGTACTCTGGTTTGTAAATATGTGTGTGAGAATGCAGACGGGCAGAATCAGCTTCCTTGGAAAGTCACGTTAAATAAAATCATTTTCCACTGCCTTACAATCTCTCATTGAGTTTTGGTACACTCCAAACATACAGTCAATGCTGAGCTCCTTCCCAGGCTCTGCATTATCACGTAGGACAGAGCCTTTCTTTGGCATTCCTGCAAAGGTATGATGCTCCTTGGGGCTAATTTGCATGGTTGAATTGAGATATTTTCTCCACAAAGGGCTCTGTCCCTCTTCCCTGAACCACAGGTTGCTTGTTCCAGCTTGCATGAAAATCTCAAGAAAGATTTATTTCTGCAGATGTTTTCTGTGAAAAGCCAAGAGGTGAACAGGCCCAGTGCCTCCCAAGGGATTAGAAAAAGGCCAGGCTGTCTAGTCTGAAGATACCTGACAGCACAGGGTGAAATACTAGGTCTGTGGGGAAAAAATAAAGCCTCTTGTTTCTGAACTCCTATTTGCCTTTCTCTGCCTGCAGACAGCAAGCATCTGATGGGAAAGATGAGAGTCAAGGACTTGGAGAGTGGGGAGAGACAGAGGGCTTGGGCAGGGTTGGAGACACTGCCAAAAATCTGTTTCTCCAGGCAGCAGGAAGGGAGCAGTTTAGGCCTGAGTAAGACATATTTTTCCATGATAAGTTGGCAGATTGTCAGGGGGCCAAATACCATAAGTCACAGACCCAGTGGTATTTAATTGCATTTTCCAAAGTGCCTGCAGTACTTGCTTCTTCAGAGAGCTTGGTCTGCCTACCCCAAGTCAATGAACTCTACGGGTTTACAAGTGCCCTTATTACAAGCTGCACACACAGTGTCCGTCACTGGACAAGACCTGTTCTTGGGATTCCATGATTACTAACTGGGCTGTGAGCGTTCACACAACCACTTCATCTGCATCTTTGAGCAGACGGAATTTTGGATCCCTTCCCTTCCCTTCCCTTCCCTTCCCTTCCCTTCCCTTCCCTTCCCTTCCCTTCCCTTCCCTTCCCTTCCCTTCCCTTCCCTTCCCTTCCCTTCCCTTCCCCTCTCCCTCTGCCTCTGCCTCTGCCTCTCCCTCTCCCTCTCCCTCTCCCTCTCCCCTCCTCTCCTCTCTCCCCATGATAGCACTGGTTTATGGCGTAAGCCCAGAATCCAGAATGAGGTACAACCCTCACAAGGGATGGTAGTAATTAAAACAGCTGTGCCCCAGTTATCCCTTCAGACCTTCCACCACTAAATCCTCCCACAGTTGTGCAAAGGATGCAAAGCACTGAGGAACTGGAGGAGATAATCAGAGACAGTCATTTCAGTCCTGGCTGCACCCCTGTGCAGTGAACATCACCTTGAATATCACCCCTCACGCTACCGCACAAAAATACACCTTTTCTTGTTGCTGGATGATGTTGTATGTGGCATACAGTGATGGTTGACCATAGCTGGTCACCGGCTACTACCCCAGTTTACTGGGGAGCTAAGACTGATGTTTATCTTCATGCTGAGCTCCACCACCGATACGGGAAAGCACCAGCTTTACCCTGTCACGTGAAGATCAGTGCTTTTGTCTTGGCCTGAGGGAACTGGGAGCTGCATTTTCAGGACAGGTCAGAATACTCTGTTAAAGGCCACCTCAGCCTTTCCCACTGACATAGATGCTCTTTACTGTGAAATACTTAACTCCTGCCCAGCGCTGCAGACCCAGACAAGATGATCCTGTAGGAGCCAGAGGAAGACAAAGAAAAAAAAAAGGTTGTTAATTAGTTTGTCTGAAGTTCCCATCACAAAATTCTTATCATTGAATTCAGCACCAGTGAAGAAAAATAAAAACAATAAAACAAAACAACAAGAAAACCACAAGCAAACAAAAAAACCCAACCCAACCAAACCAAACCAACCAAACAACCAAACCCACAAAACAAAACAAACTGTTCCCTCCACAGTAAAAACTGACATGGTGAGCTGCTGCAGCAGCGAGAACAAATCACTTTAGGGTGGAATTAGAATGGTCAACAAATCAAAATTCAGTGATTACCAAAGATGAGGAAACTCGTAACAATGAGCTGCAATTCAGAACAGGGGTACACATTGCCACCTTGCCATCTCTACTGCCAGAGAGGGCTTAGAAGCAGAGAACAGAAAAAACATTCCTATGTACAGGAATAAAGAGCTCTGTGCTGAGACATGAACTGCATTCATTCACACCATGGCTTACCCCTAATTCTCCACTTGGACCAGCTGATTGCTCAGGTACAGCCTCTTTGCTTCTTAGCCAGCCCAGGGAAGCTGCTTGGAAACATTTTAATGTATTCGCAGTTGCTTTTCAAGTAAATCATTGAAGACCGTAGTTGAGCTCAAAACCTGTGTGAATTTTCACAGCACCACTAATGACATCAGTGTGGCTGCACTGATGTGCACCCACAGGGTCTCCACCATTTGCAACTCCTGGCCACTTTCTGGTTCGTTGTAGGGCTATATTGTCTTTCCACAGTAACAGCTTTAGTCTGAGATACCCTTCCTCCTGTATAGACCGTTTTTAACCTTCCTTTAATCTTAAATACTCTTCCAGGCCTGACTCTGCTTCTTACATAGAGTCGGTCTCACCCCAGTTGTATACCTGTCCTGTATGAACACTACAGAGCATATTAATCACAGAGCTTAGGAGTGCCTTACAGCTTACTAAAATCTGTCTCAGTCAAGGGAAAAAGATTTAGAGAGGAATCAGCTCAAACAGCAGAGAAAACTGTTCTTCCAAAGCACCTAACAAACTCATCAAGCCATTTCCCATAGGAAACCAGTTCCAAATGCATGTTTGTAGGCTAAAACGGGGGTAGGACAATTTGTTGGATAAATTGCACACTGTGGATAGTGGGATGATATCATTCTGGGTTTTCTTCTTGTGACGGGCAAACTAAAGACCCAGGTTACCTTAGATCATATAAAATTATTTGTTAAGGAAATAAAGTTTTATCCTGGTTTACTGAGTCCTAAACAGCATGGAAAAGGGGAAGGATTTGGTGTCAGATGTCTCAGAGCTGTGAGGAGCTAATATATTTATAAGCACACTCTCTAAAAGGTACTCAGTAAGGATGTGTAAGGTACCTCACAAATAATTCAATGTGTATACAGAGCCTGACGCTACCCAACACATCCGTTTCACCCAAAAAGCACTGAAGACATTCAGGATGGAGTGGGTGGGGGAAGCGCTGTTTTCACAGGGAACATGACAGAGCTATGACAGCTGAGAAGCAGAGATTTTGCCAGCACTGGACTTCAGCCCGTGTCCTTTGGTAGTCTGCAAACAGACAATTAAAATCAGTGCTTATTGAAGCACCAGTGCTCTCTGTGAGTGGAGAGGCAGCTGGACCACCAGAGAACTCCATGGTGCTTCCCATGGCACAGTATAAAGATCCTGGGTCTGTTTGGTTGGTGGAGAGACCAGTACTTCTCATAAATGATTTACTGTTCTTTGGTGAAGCTCGGGACAATACCGTATTTGCAACCGATAATTTCTTTGTTTTTTGTTCTACAAGACGTAAACATAATAGATTCGCTTTGTTCACTGATGAGTGGGGCTGGCACCCCAAATAAACAGTTAACAGTGCAATAACATGAACAAAAATGCAATAAACTTGTGGAGAGTGAGTTTCATGAAAATAATTCCTTTCAGTTGGTTCATTCAACTAATGCTCGATTTTATGAACTTGCCATTAACTTCTCAGTGTAAATCTGTGGCTGGTTGTGTTAACTCCTCGACTGGGACACACAAGTCACCATGTGAGTATAAGCCTCAGATCTGCTTCCCAAGTCATGTGCAAGAAATAAAGTCAAACTTCACAGTACCTTGTTTCCAGCCTTACCGTCCCTCGCGTAATCAAACTGGAACTTAAAGTCAATGCTAGAGGCATCACTGGAGGTCTGCATAAGTACCTGCAAATCAGGCACTTATCTCAATAAATTTACTTTTTGGATTTCTGCTCCTGCTCTACCAGTGAAATCTTCTATGCCTCCATTTCTCCAAAGTACTTGCATGCATAGCCCCTGCTACACACTCTTCCTCTAAAGTTATACCTGCAGGCCTGGAGGACTTTCAGCCCAAAATGACTGAATAAGTCTTTTTACTGGACAGATGCACCTTACAGCCTTGGCTGTCAGTGCTCCTGCTCGCAGTCACTGGCACCAGCCTCCGCACAACATGACATTTTAGCAGCTGAGTCACTAACAATGGCAGGGTCAAAAATGGTCACTGTAATTAAGGTCTTTATTTTCCAAGATGTTTCACTGTCAGGCATGCTCCTGAACTTTTGAACTTCTCTGTGATTGGGCTGGGCATCCTGAGAATGCCTTTCTTCTACATTTTTATCTGCTGTTATTTCCACTTGTCCCCATCATCTTGGTGCTGCTAATGGATACCCAAACCCCACAGCTCGCAGCTTTGGGTGGTGAGATGAAAGCTCCCATCCAGATATCACACACAGATTCCTGGAACTGACTCTGATTGGATTGCTGTGCTTGACTTCATATTACTGAGGCTACATGATACATGGTCAGTCTATCACGCTGTGCTTCATCCGTCAGTTTAAATGCCCCATCACGCATGTGGTTTCCCTACATACACCGGACATTTCTAAACAGGTTTTTTTGCTGCAGTGAGAAGCATGTTGCACTTTTGACTGAACGCTGGCACAGCTTGACCAGAGATGTTGTGAAGTCTCCATCCTTGGTGACACCCAAAAGCGACCTGCACATGGTCCTGGGCACCAGCTCTAGGTGAGCCTGCTTTAGCAGGGAGGGTGGATATGGACCAAATGACCTCCAGAGAACCCTTCCAGCCTCAAACAGTCTGTGATTCTATGATTTTTTTTGGTGTGTTCACTGAAGATTTACCAGCCCAGCCCAGTGTACATACGTGCTAGTTGAGACTCACACTGGTAAGCATGAATGGCCCAGTGCAACATGTAATTAAGCTGCAGAAGTCATCACCACAGGGTGCTTTTGATGCTGAAAGTTGTCATGGGTTCAAAAAGCAGTTAGATAGATTAATAAAAGCAAAAATATCATCTATATTTTTAAAATATCCATAAGCTACACATGCTGAAAGAATATACTGAGGAAGTTTGAAGAATAGATTTGTGATGTTCTTGCATCCACCCTAAGGTATCCACTACTAGTCTTGGTGGGAGTTGTGTGGCTGGCTGGAGTGTTCCTGAAGGACAGTGTAGCTGGAAGCCAGACTGAAGGGTATCTACATATATAATTCATATTAAAATTAAACTCCTAAGGAACGGCTAGAAATAAGAGATTACCTTCCAAGTCAAGGCTCAAGTTCCAGCAGAGCAAGATGAAACCTGCAGGTTCTGTTGAGATCACCCAGCACTCCACTCCTTGCCAAAGGTCTCTTTTGGACACTGGTTCTTTGACCTGGTCTTATGCTTGGAGCACTGTTCAAGCAGGATGCTCTCAGTTCATATCATCCGTGTTCTGGGTCTTCTACCACCCACTCCCACTTTTTAAGATCAGGTGCACAGAGCTGCATGCAACAAATAAACAAAAACCAGGAATTGAAGCCCTTATTGGAAAATTACCTCTGCTGATTCAAGGTTTAAGGCAATGGTCAAGCAGTGCATTCTCTTCATCTCAGATCCAAAACAAGATGAAACCAAACAAATTTACATGATGGTTTAGAATAGTAAGAAATACAACCATGCAGTGGCCCAGAGGACATATCACCTGAATAGACAGTCAGACTGAGGCCCCATCCAAGTCTGCATGGCATCCTGGGGTCCACCTGTTTTGTTTCAGGTAGAGTACAGTGCAGATGACCTTCAGCCCAGCACTGGGGTGGAATCCAAGAGCCCATGTCCCAGAAATGGCTTCAGCTATCCATACCAGGAGAGGTGGTCAGGCAGGTTGTCACAGGTCGTGCATCCCTGCATTTTTCCCTGTTCCTGGGGTCACTTCTTTGCCACACAGCAGTGCAAGTTTCTGTGTTTACCTCCCTGTTCTCAGTCTACTGCATGCTCTTCTGTTGCCCTCTATTTGCTCATTGCACAGCTATGGTTGTGCCTGGAGACTGACCAGGCTCAAGAGCTCTCCATAGGATCACCTGAGTGAAAAGCAGTCTCAGCTGTGATGGTGGAGGTTGGAGGTGCCACTGGATCTACTGCTGAGCAGGGGCCATCGGTGTGGTTTTCAGAGTGAGGAGGTGCTTGTGTAGTCTGGGGGCCTGAGTCAGCAGTGGGAGGAAGGGGAGCAATGATGGGAGGTCATGAGTGGGGTGGGGTGAGGGATGGGGGTCTGCTGTGTGGGAATCGAGACCTGTCACTGTTCTCCAACCACCCCTTGGACTCCCCCTGCCTCCACCCCTGTAAAGCACACACTGCCGCCCAAACTAATCCTCATAAGGCTCACAGATCCGTCCTCTGCTTGAATAAACGTCCTTTAAGATTGTGATGAGATTACTCTGTGGCTATCGCAAGGCTATCAGTTAATTTTGTATGGGGTTTTTGGAGCCTGTCTTGTCTGTCAAGCTGATACCTTCTCTCTGAGTGCTGGTTTCCTGCACCATTAGCCACTAGCAGAGTATGTGGTTAGTTAAGTCTTCAAAGATTCATGAATGAGGACTCAAGCCAAGAAAAATGCTTTCTCAAATAGTCTTTGAGACATTTTGTCATGAACCCCTGGCTGGAAGGATTACATTTACTTTCTGGAAATATTCCCACCTGACATGGAGGTGAAGCTGTCACAAATTCCTGCTCTGACGTGTCAGAACAAAGAAGACTTCGGAGACTTTGCACATCTTCCCCAGCTCTGTGCCCAGAGCTTATTGGAATAGCATGACCTGATGTATCATAGTCAGAGAATCAAACTGTCACAGAATCGCAGAATTGCAGACTGGTTGAGGTTGGAAAGGACTTTTGCAGGACATCTTGCTCATCCTTCTGCTCAAGCAGGGCCACCTAGGGTTCATTGCCCAGTACCATGTCCAGATGACCTGAACATCTGCAAAGAGGGAGACTCCACAACCTCTCTGGGCAACCTGAGTTAACCCTCACATAGAAAAAGCATTTCCTGATGTTCATACAGAGATTCCTTGTTTCAGTTTTTGCCCATTTCCTCTTGTTCCGGCACTGGGCAGCCCTGAGAACAGGCTGTCTATGTCCTCTTTTCACCCTCCCTTTAGCTTTTTATATACACTGATATATACACTGATACACTGATATACACTGATAAGATCCCCTTTGAGAACCTTCTCTTCTCCAGGCTGAGCAGTCCCACCTCTCTCAGCCTTTCTTCACATGAGAGATGCTCCACTCCCTTTATCACCTTTGTGGCCCTTTATTGGACTCTCTCCATTATGTCCACACCTCTTTCAGGTCTGTCAGTGAGCAGAGGGGCTGAGCTGATGTGTGTTTCTGTCCTTTCGCTGCATGCAATGCAACCTGCGAGCCATGCATCTTGCTGTATGCAGTGCATCCTGCAGGGCTCTTCAGATGAAACAGGAGCATTCCCAGCTGCTCCATCATTAGTGGAGGCTGACTGCAGCCTTGCAAAATTAAGCAGCTCTGCTCTGCCTCTCATGCACACCAGTAATCCCCTCCTGCTTCCTGACCAGAAACATATGGTTTGAAGAGGGGAGATGATTTCTGCAGCTCCCTGATGCTCATACACTGTGGTGTGAGAGCAGCAGCTGCTGTGCAGCAGCCTCTCCTCCCATCCATCCTCCCTGCTTGCTCCAGGCCTCTGGCTGGACTGAAACAGCTGGATTGCACACAGCCAGCCTGACACAGTGTCAGCAAAACCATGTTTGGACCTGGCACCTTCATGTGATTTTGACAGAGACTGGGCATCGGTGTGACGAGTCCTGCTCTTCCCTTTCATCAAGACGTGCATGGGTCAGGGCTGTTTCTCACCACTCAGGTTTTTCAAAGGCTCTACATCAAAGCCAACCCCTGGTTTCCTCTGCTTCTTTAATATACCCCACAATGGCCTTGTTAAATCACAGAAGCCTTTTCAGCTTGCTCGCTCTTTTCTTTCTCTCTTTCTCTTTCTTCCTTTCTTCCTTCCTTCCTTTCTTTCTTCCTCCCTTCCTCTCTCCCTTTCTTTCTTCCTTTCTTCCTTCCTTCCTTTCTTTCTTCCTCCCTTCCTCTCTCCCTTTCTTTCTTCCTTTCTTCCTTCCTTCCTTTCTTTCTTCCTTTCTTCCTTTCTTCCTTTCTTTCTTTCTCTTCCCTTCCTTCCTTCCTTAACAAATTTCTTCCTTAACATTTCTTTAGTGTCCTGCTTATTAAGGCAATGGAAAAGAAGCACCAAGAAAAATTCAAGCAGATGGATAAAACGCCTTTTTTTTTTTTTTTTTTTTTTTTTTTTTTTTTTTTTTTTTTTTTTTTTTTTTTTTTTTTTTTTTTTTTTTTTTTTTTTTTTTTTTTTTTTTTTNCAGTCACGTCAGGTCATATTAAGTCACGTGGGTCCCTGTCAATAAACCCTGTCAGCTCCCACCTACCCACGGCAACCCAGCCCAGGACATCTTCTGCAGGCTACCACTGCTTCCAGACAGCTCTCTTCTGGATTTGCCCTCCTTTTTCATTTGGTTTACCTCCTCTGAAGCTTTCTCCCTCCTGACATGAAACTAGAAGGTTTTTCCAGACTGCTACTACCATTGCACCTTATACCACCTTGAGTTTCCAGTCTAAACTTAGATGGCCTGTGAATTCATCCCTATCTTTCCTCGAATCACCACTGTCTAATTGCTTAAAATACCTCTTTCCCAGAACAATATGAGTTCCCCAAAATATTTACAGTGGTCCTAACTCCTCCAGACCATCATTTTGCTTCTGGGTGAAGCATGTCTTCTGGCCTGTTCTCCTAAGGGCTGGTTCTTCTCCTGTGACAGCCCTCCTTGGGGATGGATGTTGGGTGGCACATGCGGTAGGTGTGCTGGTGCACCGGGTAGGTGTCCTCACCACACACACCAGTGTAGATCAAAAAGCTGGGTGTGGATGTGCACCAATGCTAACTCTTCCCCCTGTGGCCCAAACGGCAGCATGTTCCCAGCACAGATAGGGCTGTATTAGCAAGAGCACAGCTGGGGAATGGGGGATGTGCGTTATTCCTCTCTGCTCAGCACTCTTGGGGCTCCATCTGAAAAACTGTGGATGGTTTAGAAGGACTCTGGTACAAGGGAGATACCAGGAAAGCCTGCAGAGTCCAGTGGAAGGTCATTAGAGTACCCAGGGGTATTGACTGCATGGTATATGAGGGAATTGAGTCTGTTTGGCTTGGCTGTAGAAGGATCTATATGAAAAGCATGGTCAAAAATCTCTGGCCCTGGATATTTTCCAAACTGGACTGGAAAAGGCCACAAGCAATCTGATTTGACGTTGAAATTAACCCTGGGCAGGGATCAGGAGGATAGGCTAGGGATGCTCAGGGGGCTTTTCCACCTTTCTGTGACTCCATGAAAGTAAAAGCCAAGGTGTAGGGCAGACTGCGCTCATTAGCCCATGCAGATGCCATCTTCACAGCTCTTCTTCATAGCTGTTGCTGATANCGGGAATGGGGGATGTGCATTATTTCTCCCTGCTCAGCACTCTTGGGGCCACATCTGGAAAACTGTGGATGGTTTAGAAGCACTCTGGTACAAGGGAGATGCCAAGAAAGCCTGCAGAGTCCAGTGGAAGGTCATTGAAGTACCCAGGGGTATTGACTGCATGGTATATGAGGGAATTGAGTCTGTTTGGCTTGGCTGTAGAAGGATCTATAGAAAAAACATGGTCAAAAATCTGTGGCCCTGGATATTTTCCAAACTTGACTGGAAAAAGCCACGAGCAACCTGATTTGACATCGAAATTAACCCTGGGGAGGGATCAGGAGGATAGGCTAGGGATGCTCAGGGGGCTTTTCCACCTTTCTGTGACTCCATGAAAGTAAAAGCCAAGGTGTAGGGCAGACTGCACTCATTAGCCCATGCAGATACCATCTTCATAGCTCTTCTTCATAGCTGTTGCCACTGTGGTCACCACCCAAAGCATGCGTGACTGGAGCTGTAGCGCTATGTTGCTTGAGGGGTTTCTACTTCATTACCTGTACACTTCCCTGGGCTGGTAGGAAATCCTTCCTATTACACACTGTAAGGATTACACCTGTCTTTTGTGGCCATTTCTCACACCAGTTCAGCCAAATGCAAGTGCCAGGTGATCACCCTGTAGAAGCATAATTCCTGTATTTCCTACAAGATCTGTTGTTTGTATTCCTCTTCTGAATGGCACCCAGCTGATCCTGCCAAGGTTGCCAAAGCTGTGCCATCAGTAACTGCCATATCATGCAGAGACCGCCCCTCTTTCTGCTTACACATCTTATCTCTGCCAGGGGCTCTGCCTGACTCCTTTTTTCTTACCTGATAGAGGAGGCCATGTGGAGAAGAGCATCCATTTCTTCCTCTAGCTCCTATAGGCGAGCCTTTAGAGAAATGTTGTCCTAGAGGAGCGGATGGAGTGAAGAGCAAAAGTTGGAGGGTGAAATGACAAGAATTTACTGTATTTCTATGCCACCTTAGCATTAGACATCTATCTGTCAGATCAGTTTTCGGGCCTGCACCCGTGAAGGCAGTTGCTGGGAGTTTAGAGATGTGGAGTTATCAGGGTGGAGGGGGTCAAGGGGTCTGAGTTTAAAATCAGGAATATCTCCAAAGCAGTGAGACAGTGCTGGATGTAGAGTGATGAGAGCAGAACAGTTCCCAGAAGCTTGCAGAGGATGGGGAGGGTGCTATTGATTTTCTGATCATCCTCCCAGCACAAACTGCCTCCAGCACACTGGTGTTCTCATCTGCAGGTACACAGCCTCTGACACTCCAAGTCTGGCCCCAGAGACTGGCCCAAATCCAGAATGGCTCTGTTTGTTCAAACATACCCTTGAGCAATCACTCAAATCTTGTCTTGGACTGGGATCAAGCACTGTGACAGTACATCCTAACCTTACATCTTATCACAGGTTAAACCGGTCCAGGCAGGAAAGATTTCTTAGCATTAACAATATGCTTCCCTTCCCCATTCAACCCCTACCATAGAAGCTGACTTCTCCTGATAATCTTCTGGTATCAGAGAAGATAAATGTTCTCAGATGTATACAAAGTATTTCAAAAGCCATAAGGCGCTAGAGAAGGGTTCAGCAGTAATTCCCCAGCCCACTCAGACCTTCCCTTCTCCAGGTGAGAAGCAAAGCACTGCTTCCCCAGTCCTACCTTTGGCTGTTGTGGTCCTGCCTTTCTTGCTATTCCAAGGTTGTCTTACCCTGTGGGTGCAGCTCACAGCATCCATGCAATAGTCAGCAAAGCATTTCCTTATGCTTAGGCTGAGCCCTGCAAGTGCCACACACAGCAGGGAGCAAGGACCGGCGTTGCTCCATCCAGCGCCTTGGAGACTGTGAGGTGTACGGGATGGGATTCACAGCAGCCACATGAGTGTAGAGGCACCACAGACATCCAGCAGTAAGCACAAACAAGTCTTGCCTGCTTTTACGGTGTCTCTCTGAAGCTAGAGCTCATGGAAGTAAGGCTCTTCTGCAGCTGGTGCTGTGGCTCAGTAAAGTCTAGCTGGAGGTGGGTGTAGCATCGGTGTCGTGTAGAAGAGCCTAATGGGTAGAACGCACTCCTCTGAAAAGCCACCGAAAAGACTGCTTGTGATCCCCAAATTGAGAGCTACCCCAGACAGTGCTCCAGCTACTGAGAGGGTGCTTTGGTGAGTGGTAGGGATGTAGCCAACCGCTCTGCTGTGACAACGGCCACCGCGTTACCAGGAATGCAAATGCCATATGTACAAAAGGAGAAGAAGCAAGATGTGGCCAGACTGTATAAACTCGCCTTTAGGGATTTCAGCCAGGAACTAGGAGAAACTGAGGTTTCTTTGCTGTCCACTGGTTGTCAGGTGTCAAACAAATAATGAGCAGAGTTAGAGGCACAGGAACCAGAAGTCAGAACTAATCATGGGTCTGGCCAGCAGAACTCCTTGTAACTGCTTTGCTGGCAGGTTGGGGAATTTGCAGTCCCACTGTGCAGGATGAGCTATCACTGATATAGAAACACACTCCTGGGACGGGAGAAATATGGATAAAAGCCAACAGGGTTTGAAACCTTTCAGAAACAGAAAGAAGAGGAAATAGCAGTGGGCTGGCAGAAGGATGGTGGGGGGAGGCAGGGGGGCACTGCCTGTGAGTGAAGCTCATGCATAATTCCCTGCTCCAAAGGTGGAAAACAGGCTCAAGCCTGGTCTCTCCCCTGCTGGTTAAGAGAATCAGCCTCAGAGCAGAGATGCTCTCCTGCCCTGAGACGTCTTCCTGGTGAGAACACTATCAAAAGCATGAGATTTTTTGTAGCGCTCAAATAGCATTTCCCGTCAAAAAGCTCTCCTTGATTATTTCCTTGCTAACTGAAAACCTTTGCAGAAGCCCAAACATCACAGGAGGAGAGAGGGAATGGTTGTGAGGACAGCACAGGGCAGCCCCACCTCCTAGACCCTTAGCTTAAATTGTTCCTCTCCCAGCACCAGTCCTCTTTGCTGGCCAAAGCTGCCACTGCGGCTCTGCGTGGGCCAGAGCATGTGTGCTCTATGGTGGCCATACCAAGCACTTGCAAATTACCAAACATCCTCTGCGTTCCACCCACGTTCCCCCGTCACATGCAGTTCCTTCTGCTGCCTCAGGCAGTGTGGACAGCACTCGCAGTGTAGGCAGCACAGCAATGTTTTATGCTATTGTTCTGGTCGCAGTGACTCAGTTTCCCAATTTCTTGCATGCTGAAAAACAAATAGGGTAAGATCCTTCTGCTCTAGAAGATGAAAAGAAGTGGTTGCTTTGCACACAGAACTCAAAGTCCCCAAACACACCAAAATAAAAAATGATGTTTGGCGTTGGTACTGTGCTCCAAACTAGGGAACATAAATTATTATAGATTCTGTGCAGTTTACATCCTTTCTGTGGAAGCCTCTCATCTAATCAAGTATCAAATCAAGAGTAAAAAGGAAATAAGATGAGATCTTTCCAGGCATGCTGGAGGAAAGACAACATTTCTAACAGCACAAACTCTTCCCCTTTCCAGAATATCGCTGCCTTCCAGTACGACTGCGTAAATCTCTGCACCTCACTCACTCTGTGACTGGCTTTTGAAACAGACCTCTGGAAATCTCCAGTTGCCTCATTAGGCAAACCAAAATTACCCATAGGTAGGAGTGCTGGAGAGACATCTGACATGCTGGGATAGAGCAGAAGAACCCACAGTGCTGTCATTAATAGCTATTGCGAAAGGCTGGGGAATAGCTGGAAACAAGTTTATTCATAGTTGTCACTGTATCTGCCTGACTAGATATCTCAACTGCTATTAAACCTCATTTCTACCCTTCTGGTGTCCTGTGATGCTTCACCCTTGTGGGTGTAAGGAGCCACAGACAGAATCTGTTAGCTGTGTATAAAAATGCCATTCCCATAACCTGTCAGGAGTGAGGGAACTGGGACAGTATGGGCAACAGATCACCCAGTGGTGAAACAGAACGTAGGAGCAGAGGGAAAGACTGTCTGAGGTAAAGGCCCTTGGAAAAAATCCCCGGGAAGGAAGGCAAACCAGGAGATTGAGCCACAAAACTTAATGACTTAATGAGGGAAAAAAAAAAAAANAAAAAAAAAAAAAAAAAAAAAAGGAACAATTGGACATAAAATAAGGAAAGCTCAAAGTTTTTGTAAGAAAAGCTACCCACAAGCAGCAGAGGGTCAGAAATTCAGAGAAGTCCTGTCATGTAGGGCCAATATTTCACATATTCTCCTAATCACATCTGCCTGGCTCTTTCAGCAGGACCCCAGGCCAGAGCACTGAGAACTCAGCATTTCCCATTACAGAGGACCACAGGCTGTTGCCCAGGTTTGGCTTTGCAGCTCGTTAGCCTGTAGGGAGAGAGGGAAGTGGAGGACAGACAGCAGTCAGGGAGGTGTGAGCCCCTCTCTTGAAGATGATATGATGTGCACATCCATGTGGGGAGGAATTACCTTGGCCCAATAAGTGCAAGGTATTTTCACACTTAATGCGTTCCCCCAAGGTCTCCAGCAAAGGTGTCAAGGTGAATATCAAGCAGACCTGAGGAGGCCCAGGAACTGGGCTAAGGAGGCAGTTGCCATGGTAACAGAGTGGCTTATGGTAGATAATATTGAATGATATGTCACATTCATAAACTCACTGTGCTGAGGCCGCGTCTCGGAGGAGCCATTAAAGCCAAGCACGGGTGCAGCAGAGGGTGATCCCGGGCTGGGGCTGCCCTGTGCCCCACGTGTGCACAGACACAACTGGTGCCACGGGCACCGGTTTCCTGCTGTGGGCACAGTGTCTTTGTGGGGTGCCTGCAGCCAGGAGGGGCACACAGGGCCGGGCTGTTGCTGTTTGGTTCCCTCTGGATGCATGTGGCAGCTGGTGGGCTAGAAAGAGCATGGCCTGATGTTTTGTGCTTTGGCAGGGGAGTGCAATTCTCACATAAAAACACAAGTGATGCAACCAGAGCTCTGTTATCAAATCACACTGTGCCTGGGGCAGGTCACAGCAGCATCAGTTTGCCTTTCCCATTTGATGCATTCAAACCAGTACAAAAACTGTGATGAAGTCACCAAAGCGTAGTGATCTGATCTTAAGGAGCAGTGATTTCTTTCATGTTGGGGCAGAGCCCTTATGCTCATTTTGTGAATGGTGCCCAAATGTCAGGGATCCATATGATAGAGGGCATGGACTTCTAATAATCCCCACGGACTTTGTGCCTCCACCATGGGAGAGTTTGTATGATGCAAGGTCCTATTGAAGGACCCTGCAGATGGCAAGGATCTAGTCCATTGGACTTGGCCCCAGATATCATGGACAAGTCTACATCCCAGGCCAAGCTCTGGCCATTGCTGGAGCAGAGCAGCACACGTACATGCATCAAGTTCAGGTAAGGGTGGAAGCAAGTGGAAGCAAGTTTGAGCAAGGCACATTATTTTTTAAATCTGTATATTAATGACAAATTAAAGAGATTGCAATTGCCACCCTAACTCTCTGTGTATCCAAGGCAAAAATAATGGAATTATTTTGCCTCAGCACTGTTTTCAGACCAGATTTGTTAAGTCCATTAGCAGAGGGTTGCATACTTGTTCATTCACTAGCTTAGAAGAGCCCCAGTTTACAGGGGTGATGGAGCAAATCCCTCACCTGTCTGAAGGGACTTGACCCACACAGCTTTAACACTGCAGACTACTCATGATATTGAGTAGAGGTACCTCTCAAATTGAAGTTGTTCCCCTTAGAGCATTGTGACAATGTGAGAAGAACCACTATGTCACTTTATATCCATACAGTGTTGTATGCCAGCATTGTGTGTCAATGGAAAGATTGAGAGAAATGTTCTCTCTCACCCTGGTAGCAGACAGCCTGGCAGCTGCCACCTGGTAGCAGATAGTCTCTGGTGGGATATATGTCCAGAAGCTGAGGCAGAAGATGGATATGAACCCAAGCATCCCACAGTGTGCACCACTGATGCCTGAGCAGGGCTTTGGATGGCTTCTCTTTCCTGGTTTTGAGAGATGGACTCTATGTCTGAGGAGAAAGAACCAGCTGAGGGAGGATGGAATTTTGTTGCTGACTGTGATGGTGCTTATTACTGAGCAGAGGTGGCAACAGAGCTTCTGAAGAGAAGAGAAAATTGCCTGAAAGTTGGCGTTCTCCATTGTTACTCCATGTGGTATGGGGAGAGTTCGGGAAGTTCAAAAGGCAACAGATGGATCCAAACCACAATGTTATATTTTAAATACATGTCATGACCTAACTCAAGATTAACCTTTAGGATAAGCCTTACTGAAGATAGCTTGGCAGTGGCATTTTTTTCTGTTAGCAGAGGGTGACACCTTAATGTACTTACTATGTTTACGTTTCTCTTCTCCTGGAGGGATCAGGTGTTGAGTACCATGAAACCCACACCCTAGTATTGTTCACAGCACTTGCTGGACACAGCCAGTGATCTAGGGTCACTCTGTACTTTAGCAGCAGTACAGCCCTTAACAAGTGAGTAGCCACATGCCAGAGACAGAGATTGTATGGCACATATTCAAATCCCGGCTTCCCTAGGTCACAGCTGGGAAGTTGGTGCTTCTGAGCATGGTTCTGGACTAAGCAGATGTGTCTTGCTGTCATCCTACAGCGTCAGGCTGAGCCATCCCAGGTCTTATCCAATAAATGTCAAATGTAAAGTCCCTAAGCAGAGAAGAACCTCAAGGCATAATTTTTCCATCAGGTATCACACAAGAGACTCCCTACCTGCTTGTTCCACACACCTGTGGGTTTTATGCTCCTTTTCCAGTTTAAAAAATAGACACAGTGAGTCAGTGTGATAGGGGGTTATATGTCTGTTCTCTCTTCCCTAAATAACTGCAGCTATACCTACAGATCTCAGCTGGGATGTAGGACACAGCCCTTTGTTTCTTGGGCAGATGTTCTGATCACAGGATACGACACAGCCATGTTTTATAAGAAGGCAGAGGTCTATGTCTAAACGTAAGAATAAGTTTCTTGCTCCAAATCCCAATTTCACAAGTTGCCAAAGTGCTGGTCTTGGATTGACATGTGAACTCATGTGGAGAAACTCCACACAACCTGCGTCATTGATGTCTCCATTGTAGGGTCATGGACATTCCTGTGCTCAGCTTCATCATTTTCACAAACCTTAGTCTCTGATCCTGTTTTTTCATGCTTGCCATACTGTATGCAGATGTCTCAGCTCCAGCATTACAAATTCAATTCCTGTTACTCCTAATTTTTAGTAGTGCCACACACCATGAAGCTACAGCCCATCTTGAATTTAGACAGAAGAACATTGTCTCAATGAGGGGAGAGTGTGGAGTAAGAAGGAAGCTGAACACTAATAACAGGGGAGAAGACACTTCTGCGTTGATAGATGGTTCTAGTACTAGAAAATATAAATAATATATAAATATATATATAAATGGACTTGGGAAAATCTGTGAACTGGGCTCAAGACAATGAATTCAAGAGTAGCTTTATGTTTCCCTGTGCCCACAAAACAGCATTGAGAAAGTGCACAGAGTAACTTTTTTTTTTTCCAGTCTGATCCCAAATCACTGTTTTGAAAGACATAATCTTTTTTAATAAAAAGTGCCTGTATCAGGTATTTGTGGCAAAGTTTTTGTAGCAAGGGGGAATGCAGGGATGGCCACTTTGGTGGACACAACAATGGCCCCGACGTAGGCTAAAACCGAACCAATGAGGTAAGTGTGTGGTGTCTCTGTGAAAACATATTTAATAAAGAGCAGAAAATATTGGATGCAGAGGGCAGGGGAACAAAAAGTGTGAGAAACAACCGAAGGAACACCAGGATCAGAGGAGGAGGTTCTCCATGGCAGAGCAGCAGTTCGCTGTAGCGCGTGGAGGACCTGCACTGCAGCACATGAACATCCCTGTCAGGAGCTGCAACCTGTGGAGACCCACTCTGCAGCAGAGGAAAAGAGTGAGGAGAAAGGAGACGCTATATCTTTGACTGCAACCCCATCCTTTGCTGCCTATTTTGCCAGTGAAAGGTTTGGGTGTAACCTTCGGTGATAACAACAGGGGAAGGACAGGTGCTGGGAGTGAAGTCAACGCTTGGAAAGCAGGGAGGAAAGTTGTTTTCCGTATGCGAATTAATACTCTTCTTTTTCTTCCCAATACCTGAATCAGTAAAGAAATGTGTTTCTTTTATTTGCCACTAAATTAATCTCCCTGAGTCTGTTTTGCCCGCAATAATGTTTGCTAAGTGATCTCCTATCTCCTGTCTTTACCTCAGCTCACAAGTTTTCTCGTTCCTGATCTTCCAAATCTGTCCCCCATCCTGCTGAGGGGAGGAAGGAGTGAGCAGCTGGGTAGGAGTTTGGCTGATACCTGGGACCAACCCACTGGTGTCCACTCTTTGTTAGCAGATGTGTAAGTCTGCCTACATCAAAAACTTTTTGCCACACTTCCTTTTCCAAATGTTATATACTGCTTTCTGCTAGCATCTGCTCACCATTACATTATTTCCAGTTCAACTTGTGTTTCACGCACAGCAGGTCTGAGCTGTAATACCAGACTTGGCTTTAGATCTCTGGTCCTACAGCTGAGCCACGCATATGTCCAGCAGAAACTTCTACACGTTCTTCATTAGAGAATTAGACTTTAAAATGTCAAATAGGTTTAAATCTAATGTTATTTAGATTTTAGTAATACGACGTGCTGTAAATTTTTCTACCACCCAGCTATTCATTTAAAACCAGTTCTCTAAGAACTCTATTACATACACACAATTTGCTTTGCTAACAAAAAAGTTATTTCGTAGACAATATGGTGTTCATTAACCTATTTTTCCCAAATATACAACAAAACATACATACATACGCAGTTACTTCTTCCATAATTATTTTTCAGTGAAGCAATACCCATCTTGTATCTGTGTCATTATTAGAATTTTGGTTTCTTACATTCTTGAAAAACTTCCTAACTCTATTGATTGCACCTGTAGATTTTTCTCTGCTGATCTTAATTCCCTTCGTCAATTTTCTGTTCTCTTAAATGTCTGCTTTTCAGAGATTGTTAGGTATTCTCGCTCTATTATTTACAGCTTTTCCTTTTTGAATAGTTCAGCCCTAGTCAGCTGGGAGGTCGGGAGTCAAGCAGCGGGAGCTACTGTTGCTGAAAAGAAAAGATGGGCCCTGAGGAAAGAGGAATGTGGGACAGGCAGATGGGGCAAGATGAAGGGGGGTTGTTTGGCTAGGATATCTTGAGGGTCTGGGAAGAGAAGAAATGGATGGGTGCCTAAGAGATGAGATTGCTCTTGGCAGCATCACAGCCTACATACTGAAGAACTGCGACAAGCAGTTTAGAAATGTGGGCGATTGGTGGTCTCCTGTTGGTCTGCAGCTGTGCTCCGGAGTTATTCTGGCCACGCGGGAATCTCAGCAGTTTATGGTGTAAGTGACATGTTGCCACTTCACTGATCAAGGCAACGCTGTCGGGCCGCAGGGCAGGGAGGCAAGGCACAGGGAAGAGGCAGAGGGAGCGGAACAAGCTGCTCAGTCCTGGATACACACATGGAGTGATAAAAACAGTGGTGAACACAAAGAGAGAAGACGGGAAGAAAGAAAACGTAACAGTGAGGAATATCCAAAGACTAAAGAACATAAAGCAAAGGACAAATATCATGATGTGGTATGATAGGGTCTAGGAGAAAGCACAGGTCCAGCAATAGTCTCTTTTCCACTCCCCAAAACTAATTAAAATCAAGAATAATTAATATTTCCAGCTGATGGAAGAATGAGGTAAGGGACTGCTGTACAAACCCCTTGTCCCCACTTTCTGGAGCTCATGTCCTCCTTTCTCTGCCCAACAGAGGAATCATCTTGGGACCCCAGTGAAGAACATGAAAAGCCAGAGGAGCCACTAGCATAACATTATGCAAAATGCAGAAGACGCCCTTGTAGTCCCTAGAGCTCCAATCCACCATGTTCCCCTAGTGAAAGTTGGTTTATGCTCTAAGGCCACTGGCTGTCTTCTCCCCTAATGTGCTGCATTCTCCTCCTGGTCCTGCTCCTCTCATCTGCATAACTCCTCTTCCTTGGTCAACCTGGCTGAGCTCTTTGGTGATGTTGCAACCATAATCTCATATAAAGGCAATATTCTCCTTACCCTTTTCCAACCAATGACCTCTGCCCTATGTCCTTCTGCAATTTTCCTTACAAAAGATTATGGGAGAAAGACGAGCATCTGTGCCTGGCAGAGTGGTGGTGAGCCTCTGATCTAACCAAGAAGTCTGCTGTAGACAGGCACCCCTAGCCAGGAAATCCTGATTGGAAAGTGGTGTACAGTAAACTGAGCCAGAAACTGGAACGTGCGACCAAAAGCTGTAGGTTAGAAGTTGTTTTAGCTGAACATACTGGCCACTGTGCTGGGTCCTGCACAGCTCCATGCACAAAAAGTTATGCAAATAATACCTTAAGCTACTTTTTTCATGTTTGCAGACTGTTCGTACATAGCTATAAGTATATAAGTATTTGAATGCAAAGGGGACAAGTATAATTTCATTTATGTAGGGTCTGGGTGTTTTACACATTACTCCAGTCTCCTTTCTCAAGTAGAGGAGGCACCATAAATTACAGAAGCCAACAAATGTACAGGATATCAAGCCTTCTGGATGAGAAAACTACACACAGAAAGCCACACCATGTCCACTGACTAGTTGGGTGTGCAGTGGGTTTGGTCTGCCATTCTTTTTTCGCCATTTAGTCCCACAAGCCCTGTGCGTTTTGAAAAGTGTGACTAGGAAGAGACATCTGCTAACAAAAGCTGCAGCTGGAGATAGGGAGGGGAAGAAGAACAGGGTCAGTCACCCAGTCTACAGGAAGAATAATACAAAAAGTAATTGCACTTTGCAAGCAGAATCCTATTTTTTTTTTTAGGTTAGAGGATTGGGGGCTTTGTGGTGCTTGGTGGGGTCTTTTTTGTCTGTTTGTTTGGGGTGTTTTTTGTTGTTGTTGTTTTTGTTTTGTTTTGTTTTTTCCAGAAAAGACCATGGCCTTGAACATGACAAGGCCATGACATGGCCTCGAAATAAATTGAAGTAATTAAAAACAAAACTATGGAGCTGTTAGAGGAGTTAACTAACCAGGACCAAAAGATATTTCTGCATAGGTTTTAAAGGAGCTCCTGAGGTTGTTTTTCCAGTGTCTTCAGCAGACTTTGCGTCAGTCCTTATATCCACACTAACAGCAATTACCAAGATGATTAGAAAGTTGCCCATTGATGTCAGGAACACTAGTCCCAGAGAAACAGTCTAATTAAGAATCAAATAATACAGCATTTAGATAAATGCAGTGTAGCATGATTGTGTCAAACTGTCACAACTTCAGAAGGGAAAAGTATGCCTTGTTAACCTGAAAAAGTTAACAAAATTGGAGAGCAAGGTGACCTAACTGCATGTAATTTACTTGGATTTTTGAAACACTTTTTATAAGGTTCCTCACAAAAGACCGTTAAGGCAAATAAATAGGTATAGTATAAAGGAAAATGATTCATGGGATTAATAACTGATTTTATTAAAAGATACCAAACAAAGAAATGTAATGGAAGTATTTTCACTAGAGTAGCAGAGGTAAGAAAAGGGTTTTCTCAGGCAGCCAGTGGGGTTTTTTTTATAGCATTTAATTAAATATTAAAACTAGGTTAATTATGTTGTCAATGCAAAACACACATTTAAAATATAGTAAATACCAGACCTTCAGCTGTCTCTTGTGACAGGGCTCTGTATTGTCGATAATTTTCAGATTGATTTTCTTGGTCCTCTTCCAGAAATACCCAAAGAAAATGCTCTTAGAAACAAACAAACGCTCAGATTTCATGTGAAAAAGATAAAATAACAAGGAGAACATTTTTTTCCATTCTGACTTCCAGATCCAACAACCTGCCGGACTACCTCTGTTCAGAAAAAGCCATGGCAGTCACTATTTCTTGATGTCTCCTTCTGTCCTCAAGAGAACACGCCTGCCACACTGACCGTGGTCTCTTGTGGTTCAGGCCAGTACCAGTGCTATAATGTCATGCCTCTCCTTCTCAAAGTTCCTGGAGGATTTCATGTCCGTAACCCCTCAGGAGGAAAGATGACTTGGAGAAGAAATGCTCTTTGGAGTTTGACATCTCACACACTGGAAGAGAAGCTTATGAAGAAGTTAATCACTGTCAGAGCATCCAAGGCTGAAGTGTGAGCTAAGGTCAGACAAGGACGAGAAGCTGATTATTTATATTGATTCTGAGGGCTTCACATGGGTATTGTGACACATAGGTGGTCACCAGAGCCTGCAAAAATCTTCACAGCAGAGATTCAAGTGTAACCACCAGTTGTCTTTTGAATGGCCACTTTGGTCTTACTGTGCACTCTTAACAAACCACCAGCATCGAGTGTGTGATAGGAAGACCATGTGGTCCAGTTCTCGACCCAGAACTGATCTGTGTGCGTGTATATGAGGCATTGCTCCATATACTCACCAGAGCACTAAGGAACTGTCCCAACAGGTTGGAGGAACAACTGCTGGAGGCAGGAAAGTGTCATTGGTGGTGCCACTGGTGCAACAGTGACCCAGACCCTCAGGGAGGCAGTGACATTTGAGATATTTTTACAAACTGTCTATACAAGGTTCACTGAGGTTGTGTAGCACCTGTATACAGGTAGGAACAGTTAGTGATGGTTTTGGGGAACCATAAGAGAGTTAATACACAGGCAGGGCTTGAGAAGGCAGCATGGTGAGCTCTCTGAGGCCTCTTGTTCCAGCTCCTGTAAGGACCAAGGTGCAGTTATAAGAGCAGAGGAAAATGTCATCTGCTGTCTACACCTGCCCTTGGCCTTGCTCCTGTCTCATGACCTCTGCCCTTCCTCGTGCACATCTCGCCATAACTGAGCTCAGACATACCAAGTCCTCCTGCTTCATTCTCCTCTTCAAACTGCCAGCCTACTCCTGCCATCAAGGCCTTTCTAGCCTACCGAAAATTTTTTTAAAAATCTGTTATGTATTATGCTACATAGGGTTCTCATGAGAAAAGTAGTTGTCTTCTACCTCATGTACCTCTCCTCACAGTATTTGCTCCTCAAGCGTACAGACAAATTCTGGTGGAAGTAGTCTTCCTATTCTGTTGCAAGATGCTGTTGCCAGCTGGAGAGACCTGGCTAGCTGTGTGCTGCTGAAATTGTGAGGAAAGAAAAATGGGATATATCTTTGGCAATCTGATAAGTATTACACACCAGAGATTGGGCACTGGTGTAGTTGTTATGTACTTCGTGGCACAAGAGTCACCCAGAATGTCTAGGTATATTTGAGTACCTGCTAATGTAAATGCATACCAGAAATCTGGTGGAAAAGATCCCACTGGGCAGGATTTAGCTGTATAAAATGGCCCGGGGTGACAGGAAAGGATTTCACATCTTCTGAGTGGCCACCATGAACTGTGCAGGTTGTTTTACAGTCTTCCCAAATTTCAAGGAAAACACTGTGGGCTCCAACAATCTCTCTGGTAAGACAGCTCAGATTTTGTAATTGAGTGCCACTAATCTTGTATTCAGCATGGCAAAGGTTCCTACGGTGAAACAGAGCACAAGCAGACAGCTACGAAGTCCGTGTCATAAGAGGATGACTTAGCAACTTGACCACATTTCATGTAGCTCTGGGGACTGCCCATGATTTCATGCTTTAGAAAAGCTGAAAGGCACACACACAAAATATCCTCAGTACTGCAATTTTGTACAGTTCACTTAAGCTCACTATGCAGAATATTGGGAAAAGAGGAAAAGAGACATTTGTAACTGCACTCTAGACACTTGTGAAGAAAAGCAGGATTCACTGAGGAGCTTGTACTCAAGTGCTGCCTTTTACCTTCACTAGAGATGGGGAGATGTTTAAGTACAAAATCTTTTATGGCAAACGATGAAAAACAAACGTGACTGATTTATTTAATGTGTCCCTTTCAGATAGGTGTAGTGAAACTTACTGAATTATTGGAAAACAAACCAAAACAAACAAAATACGAATCACCAACCAACAAAAACATATATGAGACATGCTTCAGTAGAAATGTTAAATGGTGTAAATATGGAGGCCCCTGTCTTCTTCTTGAAGGTTATCAGCGCTGTAATAACCATTACCCAGGTGTCACAGTTATTTCCTGAGGCAGGAATAATGCAACAGGGTCAATCTGTTGCAGGTGATTTCATACAATAATATAAAAATTTAAGGTTGGAAAGGCTCTCTGGAGATCTCTTTATCATCCCCATGCTCCAAGCAGGTCCCTCTTTAAAGACCCATCGTATTGCTCAGTGACTTGTTCAGTCAGGTTTTGAACACCCCGGTGATGGAGGTCCCATGGCCTCACTGAGCTACTGTGCTGCTGCCTGGCCAGAGTTTGCTTCCCGGTTGGTCCTGGTAAGCTGAAATAACAAGGGTTTGGAGAAAACAGAAGCTGGTGTGACTGCATGAAGTACCTCCTGTTCCTGCTCCTTTGGAATGGTGTTTTTACTTCAAGTCTCACGTCTGAAATTCATTGGCAGTCTGGCGCAGAGCGTAACTGATACTAGATACATCACAACATTAGATGATAAAGAGGACAGACTAGGAACTTACTTAGATTCCCTCAGAAGAAGTAATGCAATTGCAGAACAAAAGATATTCCAAACCGAGCTTAAATTGAGAGGAAACCCGAAAGAACAGAGTGATATGGAAGTGAATAATGAGCGAATGAGTGTCTTGCTTTATCATTGCATTAGCCCCTGCTTTTCTCACATACAGTAAATGTTTTGCTCTCATGGGATGGACAAAAGAGACATACACGCTGTGTCTCACGATGCTTGGACAGCCGCTAACTGCACAGCATTATGGGGCTACGTCCTGTGAAAAGGTGAAATGTCTCGGTACTTTCTGCACAGGGCAACGGATGCCTGCCATCTTGTTTTTAATCAAGAAACATGATGGAGGGATTTTGCCAGATCACCACTGACAATGAAGGAAGCCAGAGTTGACATATCAGACTGATTAAAAGGTTATTTTTCTCAGGGCATGGCTAATGATGCAGAGCTAGAGTAGTTTGACTATTATAATTATACTCACTATCATTGTTATTTGTCTGTAGGATGGTAATGCCTCGGGGTCCCACTGGAGCCTGGAACCACGTTGTGCTGGATGCTGCACGGACACATATCAGAAGCAGTTTGAGAGACAGTAATATAAACAGATGAGACAGAAAGTGGGAGGAGAAACAGAAGCACAGAGATGAGAAGAGCTCCCTGTAGACCATTTAGGGTATTAGCCATGAGTTGAAGCCATCCAGCTCTCTGCTGCTCTGCCTACCCAGCTGGGTGAGTGAAGAACATCCCAGCTTTGAAAAAATGCTGTCTCTCCTTATTCTTTGGTCACAGCTCTGACATTTTAGTGCTTAGAACTTTTTTCCTAATCGTGACTAGAAAAGGTGAACATTTTTTATATCCATTCTACATTAAAATATTATTTTCATTGCCATGTTTCTTGTTCTTTGGCACTATTCACAATGACTTCTAGCCTACTCTGGAAGTAAAAATACAGCATACCATGAAACTGCAAAGACCACAGAAGACTTCAGAGCTTTTGTAGAAAGCTGTGGAAAACCTTTCCCTGTTACAAGCAACAACAGTCAGAAAACACAAAAAAATCTCTAATTTTGTATTATTTATAAAGCCAGACAACTGCAGTTTGGGACATGCAAGCTGCCTGTCAGAGAGGATGGATGATTTCCAGAAAAGTAAATGGGCAGGATGAGACCCCATCATTTCAGGTGGTGACCAGCTGTATGGACTGAGAAGATATTGGACTACCAGCATAAAAGACAATGCCAAGGAGCTAACCCAATATCTGTTAAAAGTGACAGAGACCTGACACTCAGTGACGATGTGAGAAAGACCAAACCCTCAAGCAAACTTGGAAATGCACAAGCATCGCTGTAACAGACAGTTATGGCACTTGAAAAGGTGAAACGGAGGCATCGAAGTCCCATGAGAAACCTCAAGGATGCTGGAAACCAGTGCAGATGGAATGAGGTGGTGCTTTGTGTTAGGAAGAAGCAGAGGGTAGAGAAATTAAATGTTGTGGCAGGGGCAAAAGAATGTTTTTGGTGCAAACCACTTCCAGGAAGGATGGCTGGAGAGAGAAAGTCTCATCAGCCTCCTCCGTGCCCCCAGCTCCAGCCTGATCGTGATTAGTCTCTGTACAGTTATGAAATGCATAAACATTAATGGGAATTATGGGAGACTTTAATGTCTCAAAAATTGATTGAAAGATAATCACTTCTTATGTTGACTCAGATATTTTAGGTGATGAATGTCTTTGCAAAAGTAAGTATGAGGCCATTTTAGACCTAGCTCCTGTATGGGTTTAGATGTAATAAAACTTGAATGAAGTGCGATTGTGAGCTGACTTTTCTCACTTTAAATTTCAAAATGGACAAAAGTAGGTCTAGAATGAAAGTTTGGAAGCTTAGAAAGGCAAACTTTGAAATCTAAGAAAATGAATTATTGAGCCTGACTAAGCAGCTCTGGGATCTGTGTGCAGAGAAGGCATAGGTACTTAAAATTCAAAATTCAAAAGGGAGAGAAAGCAGTAAGAAGGCACATGTTTGAGAGGTTATAAACTGCAAAAAGAAAGTAAGAGTGATTGAAAACCTACCTCACATAGGAAATTAAAATTAATAATAGTAAATGGTACTTAAGCCAGAGAAACCAAGGGGAACAAAGAGAAAATTAGGACAGTTGTATGCTTGAGGCAAAAATAGATCAAAAGTTACTTATGGCTAAGTCTGAAAATCTTATTTTCTGCAGTTAGCAGCAGCAACAATATGATAACAAGGGCATTAACTTGCAGTGTAAAGAGGGTAGGACACTAGGCATAACACCATCTGAGGAAAAACCACTATCTAGCCTGATTCAAGTGAAAAATGAAAAGCTGTTCCTGCTAGACCACTAACAGTATTTATAGGTGGAATGACAAATCAAGAGGGATGATGTAAAACAATTATGCAAATCAGAGAAAGTCCCCAGAACTGGGTCGGTAACAAATATAATACTTCCATCCAGAAGAGAGTGAAGAATGATTCTGACAAGTGTAGGCCTGTTAGTTTGACATCAAAATTTTGGAACAAGAATACATAGGTCCAGGGAAGTATGAAGAAATGTATAAATTACAAAATCATTTACCAAAGCTAAGGCATTTCAGAATAATTTAGCAGCATTTCTTAGTAGGACCAGTGCTCCCTTATACAAGACATGTTACATTAACTAAATAGATTTCACTTTCCATGAGCTTCTAATAAATTGGCCATGGATTTGGGCTCTGGAGCTGCAAGTGAATAAAGGGAGTCTGCAGCTGTTTCCACTGAAGAGGTAATTACCAGAAAATGAGAGGTTACCTATGGTGGTACTCAGAGAGAGCTCTGAAACCACTGCTGCAACAGAAGCAGAGACTCATGGAGAAACGTAGGCTGGAAAGGACCTCTGGAGATCCAACCTCCTGCTCAGAACAGAGCCAGTTTCAAAGTTAGATCTGCTCAGTAAGGCCATGGTGGCCAAAGACTAAAAATAGGCATGAGCTTTGTGATTTGCAGGTGGCACAAAACTGGGAAGTACTACCAAGCCTGAGAGAAGAATTGGATAATGTTACTGATTGAAATGGTTCAGATGAGGAGACATTTGATAACACAAAGGAGGGTCACATCCTTAGAGATTCTCATAAAAAGCTGCCTTTTTAATGCTTGCTATATAACAGGGCTTCAGGAGTTAAGAAATAAAAACGCATGAACTGCTAGCATAAGGAGGGTGGAAAAAAATTGAAGTGTTTGTAGGATACATATGACTACTAATTTTTCCACGATGAATACAGCCCTGATGCTCATTTGAGCCATATTGCACAGTTCTGTGGTCTTAATAACTTTAGGACTAAATGTTCAAGTGACAGAAGAACTTTATTTCCTATGTAAATATCAAGGAGAAACAGGAACTGGGTAAGTTGGGATCTGTAATGATGGTAGCAGGTGGATCAAGAGCACATTTGGTCCATTTCAAAAATAAAATGCAACATGTATATCAAGTCAATATTCACCTAAAGACCCATGGCCAACTCATCACATCCCACGCAAACAGAGGACAAGCTGTAACAGTGGCAAACATGTTGGGGTCTAGAGTCACAGGGAAGTGCCTGACTCTCCCAGCATCTGCACCTGGTCTGGCAGACAAGACTGGAATAATAACGTCCCATTATTTGAGTACATGGATACTCTTGTGCCACAGTGTTCATTACTGCAGCTAAAACATCTTTTTAATTTCCTTGTTAGGGAACCTAGCATTAAATCTGAAATCACTGTGTATTGTGGAGCATAGATGGTTTTGTTGCTTCATCAATCTGTATCCTTGTGCTGGTTTGACTGAGAGTTAATTTTCTACATGCAGTTAGAAACCTTTCTTTTTCATAGCTAGCACGGTCATTGTTTAGATTTAGTTTGAGAACAAGAAGATAACGCCCTGGGACAAAGTTAGTGTTTTTCTTCAAGTAGCTTTCCAGTGTCTTTGGGTTGGAACAAAGAGAATGTAAGAACTTGCTGTTATCTTGGTTGTTGATGGGAGCGAAGGCCTTTCTGAGCTCTCTGGCTGCAGGTGTGAGTCGGTTGGGAAGGGGGGGATACGTGGGGCACACCCTGACTGACATGCAGGCTGATAAATGAGAATATTCCACATCATTATCATCATGCTTCATATTTAAGGAGAGTCAGATTTTCTAGCTAGAAAGACAGAGGCAAAGACCACTCCAGTTCTGCTCTGTTTTGGTGGAATTCTGTTTGGGAGTTCTTTTAGTTTGGCCTTTTGCCATCCTGTCCCATCTGCATTGAAAGAAATATATCAGATGTGGAGCTGTCCAGAAAAACAGGATTTCTATCTTTTCTCAACAAAACTGTGCTTCTGAGACAATAAATTTTGAAGAGAATGGCAACAGTGAAGGCAATGTTGATGTCTGCTTCACTAATGAGCAACATCCCAGGCTCTGTGCCACCATCAGGAACCCAGGCAGGACTGCACCACATCTTTACTGTAGATTTAGAGTAAGTATCAAGCCTCAGATCTTAAAAAAACCCAACCAAACAAACTATACATAGGGCACAGTAAAAACACATTTTCTAACAAAACTTCATTTCATTAACAAATCTGTGAGCAGTGCTGATCTACTATGAGAAAATCCCGTTCAGCTTTTGTTGTGCTAGTAGTTGCTGTTGGGTAGGAACACACGGGAAGTGAAGGAAACTCACAGCCAAGCTACAATAATCTCTGGGCACTGTCTGGAAAACATTCTCTGCTGAATTTCATTTCCTCATCTTTTTCTCAGGCTATCACCCACACCAGCTTTCAAGTGAGGGCTGAATAATGTTCCACTGTTTAACCCTCACAACCAGTACATTCAGTATTTCTTTCATTGCACAACTAAAAGCAAATTTGTTCCTGCAGTTTGCACACGATAATAATATAACTGGAGGAACAGAGAGGAACAGATGGATGGCAAAATGAAAATAATCCAGCAAACGCAGCAAGAGCAGAAGGATGTCTTCTCAGCAAAGCCATTCACATTGTCACAAGCTCACTTCTAAGCAATAGAAATTTCTATACCAAAGAGGCCTGTCCTGGTAGCTCATATCTGCACAGCCCCAAATACAGCAGCACTATACTGTCATTGTAAATGGCATCATGGAAAGCAATAAGATAATAATAACTAGTGGGTATCTTAGAGAACAGTTGACTCTGAGGATTTTTTCCACACTGCATACCCCAAAAAGATCTATGTAGATACTCATATAACTAAATGCATAGTCTATTCAGTTTTAGCTGTTTGCAAGAGGCAAAGGAGTTTTAAGAGGCTCATTAACACAGCTAAGGGCAGGAAAGAAGAAACAGCTGCTAATGTTGGAACAGACAACATATCGGATCTTGACCTTCTTCCCTCCCTGGAAAAATCCCCACCCCATCGTGCCATGGTGTGAATCAGCACCTTCCTCTGGAGCTCTCCAGTTAAGGTTCAGCAACACTCGGAGAGCAGCAGTCAGTCCACACTGGACTAATTAATTTTTCCTGCCTGAGTAATTACAGTCCAGAGGTGACCATGAAAGCCAAGCAAATCAATTTGTGTTTTACTGAGATCCTCATCAGTCACGGAGCACTAACCAAGAAGAAAAAAATGACCAGAGGCAGAGCTGGCCCCTGAACAACAAACAACGAAGGTTGCTTTAAAACCGCTAAACTTCTATGCTGGAGACAGCAAACACTTCACTTTCTTCCTTTTTTTTTTTTTTTTTCCT